>JAJAGP010003433.1:0-42500 GCA_025084515.1 Ancistrus triradiatus
ACCCCGGCTGGGCACTGGGGCCGCTGGCGGGCCAATGACTGTAACTCTGACAGTTTTTGATTTACGGCCACAAAATATAGCAGGCTTGGTCCACGGTGCAATCTGAGGTAACATGTGATGCCCATGAGGACCCCGGCTGGGCACTAGGGCCCCTGGCAGGACAATGACCGTAACTCAGTCAGTTATCGACCTACGGACACGAAATTTGGCAGGGTTAATCACAGGTGCAATCTGAGGTAACATGTGATGCCTATGGGGCCCATGAGGAACCCGACTGGGCACTGGGACCCCTGGCAGGCCAATGACTGTAACTCAGTCAGTTATTGACCTATGGCCACATCATTCAGCAGGCTTGGTCCTGGGTGTAATCTGAGGTGACGTGTGACGCCCATAATGCCCCTGTGGACCCCGACTGGGCACTGGGACCCCTGGCGGGCCAATGACTGTAATTCAGTCAGTTATTGACCTATGGCCACATCATTCAGCAGGCTTGGTCCTGGGTGTAATCTGAGGTGACGTGTGATGCCCATAATGCCCCTGTAGACCCCGGCTGGGCACTAGGGCCGCTGGCGAGCCAATGAAGATAACTCAGTCGGTTTTCAACCTACGGCCACAAAATTTGGCAGGCTTGGTCCAGTCTGAAATCTGAGGTGACATGTGATGCCCATGAAGCCCCTGTGGACCCCGGCTGGGCACTGGGGCCCCTAGTGGGCCAATAACCGTCATTCAGTCAGTTTTCGACCTATGGCCACAAAATTTGGCAGGTTTCATCCCGGGTGCAATCTAAGATGACGTGTGCTGCCCATGGGGCCCCTGTGGACCCCGGCAGGGCACTGGGGCCCCTGGTGGGAAAATGACTGTAAACTCAGTCAGTTATTGATTTATGACCACGAAATTAGTCAGGCTTGGTCCCGGGTGCAATCTGAAATGACATGTGATGCCCATGGGACCCCTGTGGACCCCGACTGGGTACTGGGGCCTTTTGCGTGCCAATGACCAAAACTCTGACAGTTTTAGACCTATTGCCACAAAATTCAGCAGGCTTGGTCCCAGGTGCAATCTGAGGTGACATGTGATGCCCATAAGGCCCCAGAGAACCCCGGCTGGGCACTGGAGCCACTGGCGGGCCAATGACCAAAACTCTGACAGTTTTCGACCTACGACCACAAAATCCAGCAGGCTTTGTCCCAGGCGCAATCTGAGGTAACATGTGAAGCCCATGGGGCCCATGAGGACCCCGGCTGGATACTGGGGCCCCTGGCGGGCCAATGAATGTAACTCAGTCGGATTTTAACCTACGGCCACAAAATTTGGCAGGCTTGGTACCGGGTGAAATCTGAGGTGACATGTGATGCCCATGTGGCCCTGGTGGACCCCGGCTGGGCACTGGGGCCCCTAGCGGGCCAATGACCGTAACCCAGTCAGTTTTAGACCTATGTCCACGAAATTTGGCAGGCTTGGTCTCGGGTGCAATCTGAGGTAACATGTCATACCCTGAGGTGACTACAATGACTACAGTCAGCTTTCGACCTACATACTCGGTCCCTGATGCACAAGGCCGGGGGCATGCACCGCCGGAACTCACTCGCAGTTTCTGCAGGAACTGCACTTTCTAGTTATTATTATTATTATTCCACGATTTTCGGCACGTTTCAACTGCCGCAGCTTTCAAGAAATCGACCCCGTTCCAGCGTCATTGCGTTGGGTCTGGTCGGGAATGGTGTGGTTGTATAGGGCTTAACCGGTCGGACTTTCCCAAAGTCCGAATTTTCCCATAGGAAATGAATAGGCCAAAAATTAATGACTCATAACTCAGTCAGTTTTCGACCTACGGCCACGAAATTCGGCAAGCTTAGTCCTGGGTGCAATCTGAGGTGACATGTAATGCCCATGGGGCCACTATGGACCCCGGGTGGGCACTGGGGCCCCTATGGACCCCGGTTGGGCACTGGGGCCCCTGGGTGAGCCAATGACTGTAACTCAACCATATTTTGACCTATGGCAACGAAATTCGGCAAGCTTGGTCCCGGGTGCAATCTGAGGTGACATGTGATGCGCATGGGGCCCCTGTGGACCCCGGGTGGGCACTGGGGCCCCTGGGTGGGCCAATGACTGTAACTTGGTCAGTTTTCGACCTACAGCCACGGAATTCGGTAAGCTTGGTCCCGGGAGCAATCTGAGGTGACATGTGATGCCCATGAGGCCCCTATAGACCCCGGGTGGGCACTGGGGCCCCTGGGTGGGCCAATGACTATAACTCAGTCAGTTTTCGACCTACGGCCACGAAATTTTGGCAAGCTTGATCCCGGGTGCAATCTGAGGCTGATCGTGACATGTGATGCCCATGGGGACCCCGGGTGGGCACTGGGGCCCCTGGGTGGGCCAATGACTATAACAATCAGTCAGTTTTCGACCTAGGGCCACGAAATTTGACAAGCTTGATCCCGGGAGCAATCTGAGGTGACATGTGATGCTCATGGGGACCTTATGGATCCCGGGTGGGCACTGGGGACCCTGGGTGGGCCAATGACTGTACCTCAGTCAGTTTTCGACCTACGGCCCCCGAAATTTCGGCAAGCTTGGTCTCGGGTTGCAATCTGAGGGTGACATGTGATGCCCAATGAGCCCCTATGGACCCCGGGTGGGCACTGGGGCCCCTGGGTGGGCCAATGACTGTAACTCAGTACGTTTTCAACCTACGGCCACGAAATTCAGCAAGCTTGGTCCCGGGTGCAATCTGAGGTGACAATGTATGCCCATTGGGCCCCTATGGACCCCGGATGGGCACTGGAGCCCCTGGGTGGGCCAATGACTATAACTCAGTCAGTTTTTCGACCTACGGCCACGAAATTTGGCAAGCTTGATCCCGGGTTTGCAATCTGAGGTGACATGTGATGCCCATGGGGACCCCGGGTGGGCACTGGAGCCCCTGGGTGGGCCAATGACTATAACTCAGTCAGTTTTCGACCTACGGCCACGAAATTTGGCAAGCTTGATCCCAGGAGCAATCTGAGGTGACATGTGATGCTCATGGGGACCTTATGGATCCCGGGTGGGCACTGGGGCCCCTGGGTGGGCCAATGACTGTAACTCGGTCAGTTTTTCGACCTACAGCCACGGAATTCGATAAGCTTGGTCCTGGGTGCAATTTGAGGGTGACATGTGATGCCCATGGGGCCCCTATGGACCACGGGTGAGCACTTGGCCCCCTATGGACCCCGGGTGTGGGCACTGGGGCCCCTGGGTGGGCCAATGACTGTAACTCGGTCAGTTTTTTTTTCGACCTACGGCCACGAAATTCAGTAAACTTGTTCCCGGGTGCAATCTGAGGTGATATGTGATGCCCATGGGGCCCCTATGGACCCCGGGTGGGCACTGGGGCCCTGGGTGGGCCAATGACTGTAACTCAGTCAGTTTTCGACCTACGGCCCCGAAATTCAGCAAGCTTGGTCCCGGGGTGCAATCTGAGGTGACATATGATGCCCATGGGGACCCCGGGTGGGCACTGGGGGCCCCTGGGTGGGCCAATGACTAACTCAGTCAGTTTTCGACCTACGGCCACGAAATTTGGCAAGCTTGATCCCGGGTGCTCATTCTGAGGTGATATGTGATGCTCATCAGGCCCCTGTAGACCCGGGTGGGCACTGGGGCCCTGGGGTGGGCCAATAACTGTAACTCAGTCAGTTTTCGACCTACGGCCACGAAATTCGGCAACCTTAATCCCGGGAGCAATCTGAGGTGGTCTGTCATGCCCATGGGGCCCATGAGGACCCCGAGTGGGCACTGGGGCCCCCTGGGTGGGCCAATGACTAACTTAGACAGTTTTCGACCTACGGCCATGAAATTCGGCAAGCTTGATCCCGGGTGCAATTTGAGGAGACCTGTGATGCCCATGGGGCCCCTGTGGACCCCGGGTGGGCATTGGGGCCCCTGGTGGGCCAATGACTGTAACTCAGTCAGTTTTTGACCTACAGCCACGAAATTCGGCAAGCTTAATCCCGGGTGCAATCTGAGGTGACGTGATGCCCATAAGGCCCCATATGAACCTCGGGTGGGCACTGGGACCCCTGGGTGGGACAATGACTGTAACTCAGACAGTTTTTGATCAACGGCCACGAAATTCGGCAGGCCTTGGTCCCGGGTGCAATCTGAGGTGACATGTGAAGCCCATGGGGCCATTGCAGCGAGGCAAACCACACTCGCATTTTCTTCAGGAAATGCACCTCTCTAGTTATTATTTTATTATTCCACCTGATTTTCGGTTCGTATCTCCTCCTACAGTTTTCGAGATATCGACACGGGACAAACACCAAAACGGTTGTTCCGGAGAGAAGTGTGCTTGTCGATAGCTAAGAGAAATGTTGTTGCATTCGCATGCTACTCTCGCATTTGTGCGAAAAAAAAGTCCCATTCCCCTTGCATGGGATTTTTTTTTAAAAAAACGGCCCTAACTTGGTCAATTTTGGAGCTACAAACACCAAACTCGGCATGGTCGGACCTGGGCTGACAGAGACCCCTCAGGTCAGTTTTCGCACAGATTGCACTCTTGAAACACTTTCTATCACTCTTTAAAAATCACTCCATTCATGGAATAGGGCAGAAGCTAGAGTGTGTACTCTACATTTCAGGGAAAATCGATTTATTCACTTTTTCACTGAACAAACGTCTCTAAAATCCTGATACTTTCACCTAGAAACTCCATTTAAACTGCAAATGGTAGAGATACTTCCCCTTCATAACTCATCAAAAGATGGCATCGCTAAACAAACTACTTTTAGAGTTATGATGATTTGTTCGAGACTAGGGACTGAAACTTCCCTCATTCACAGCCATGTTAAATTTGGGAACGGCGAGGCGCCATTTTTCAAAGTTTTTCATTTGTGTGTTTAACCTGTCATAACTTTGAGCCTTTTTCATCAATCCACATCATCTTATATAGTAGCGATCTGCAAGGGGTCCTCTCTCAAACAAACTTTTCAGATAATTGATTGGTTACATATTTTTTGAGTTATGACCATTTGTTTGGGAGTTGCAAAATCGCTTGAAAGTCACTCTCTAAACGGTCTTTCTGTCACTGTTTTCGCGGAACAAACGTGTGTAAAATCATTAACTTTCACCTAGAAACTCCATTTAAATTTCGAATGGTAGACATACTTCTCCTTCATGACACATCCAAATATCTCGTCGTTCAACAAATTACTTCTCCAGTTATGTGCGTTTGTTTGACACCTCTGAAATGAAAGAGGCAGACCAGAGATGGGGCTCCATCCTTCGATTCAAACACACACGCAGGCCACGCCCACACACGGAGAGCACATCGCAATGAAAGATGGATTCTTCTTACTTACATTTGCAACATGTTTAATACGAAGGCTTGATCATTACTGTAAAATATTGTAATTATTTAAACAGTCCAAACCTTTAAGTCGGGATAAACATCACTTGTAATCCACACGAGCACAGAGTAAAACATGGCCGGCACAGCCCGAAACGCTCAATTCACTATTGTTCACTACACACTAGCTCCCTCCTACACTCTTAAAGGGCCAGACAGCTCTTATGTAAATCGCATTACATGACAATTACTGCATTGCTTTACTAAATCGGCATGAAAGAATAAGATATAAAGATTAATATTTCATGCAATAAAAATGACACTACGGCCGTTGCTCAATACCAAGTACGCCAACTTCGGACTTACATACTTCCTAAGTCTGAAGTAGGAACTTACATTGTTGGCATACTACCACAAAGGGCAAAGAGGTACCTGGCAGGACAGTTTTCGCCTTACAGCCATGACATTTGGCAGGCCTGGTCCCTGGTGCAATCTGAGGTGACATGTGTTGCCCATGGGACCCCTGTGGACCCCGGCTGGGCACTGGGGCTCCTGGCATGCCAATGACTGTAACTCGGTCAGTTTTCCACCTACGGCCACAAAAGTTGGCATGCTTCATCCCAGGTGAAATCTGAGGTGACATGTGATTCCCATGGGGCCCCTGTGAACCCCAGCAGGGCATTGGGGCCCCTAGCGGCCCAATGACCGTGACTCAGTCAGTTATTGATTTATGACTATGAAATTCGGCAGACTTGGTCCTGCGTGCTATCTGAGGTGAGATGTGATGGCCATGGGGCCCCTGTGGACCCCGGCTGGGCACTGGGGCTGCTGGCGGGCCAATGAACGTAACTCAGTCCGTTTTTCAACAATAGCCACAAAATTTGGCAGGCTTGGTCTAGGGTGAAATCTGAGGTGACATGGGATGCCCATGGGGCCCCTGTGGACCCCGGCTGGGAACTGGGGCCCCTGGTGGGACAATGACCGTAACTTAGTCAGTTATTGATTTATGACCACAAAATTTGGCAGGCTTCATCCCAGGTGAAATCTGAGGTGACATGTGATGCCCATGGGGCCCCTGTGGACCCCAGCAGGGCACTGGGGCTCCTGGCATGCCAATGACTGTAACTCGGTCAGTTTTCCACCTACGGCCACAGAAGTTGGCATGCTTCATCCCAGGTGAAATCTGAGGTGACATGTGATTCCCATGGGGCCCCTGTGAACCCCAGCAGGGCATTGGGGCCCCTAGCGGCCCAATGACCGTGACTCAGTCAGTTATTGATTTATGACTATGAAATTCGGCAGGCTTGGTCCTGCGTGCTATCTGAGGTGAGATGTGATGGCCATGGGGCCCCTGTGGACCCCGGCTGGGCACTGGGGCTGCTGGCGGGCCAATGAACGTAACTCAGTCGGTTTTCAACCAATAGCCACAAAATTTGGCAGGCTTGGTCTAGGGTGAAATCTGAGGTGACATGGGATGCCCATGGCGCCCCTGTGGACCCCGGCTGGGAACTGGGTCCCCTGGTGGGACAATGACCGTAACTTAGTCAGTTATTGATTTATGACCACAAAATTTGGCAGGCTTCATCTCAGGTGAAATCTGAGGTGACATGTGATGCCCATGGGGCCTCTGTGGACCCCGGCAGGCCACTGTGGCCCGTGGCGGGCCAATGACTGTGAGTCAGTCTGTTATTGATTCATCACCACGAAATTCGGCAGGCTTGGTCCTGCGTGCTGTCTGAGGTGACATGTGATGCCCATGGGGCCCTGTCAACCCCAGCAGGGCACTGTGGCCCCTAGCGGCCGAATGACCGTGACTCAGTCAGTTATTGATTTATGACCACGAAATTCGGCAGGCTTAGTCCTGCATGCTATCTGAGGTGACATGTGATGCCCATGGGGCCCTTGTAGACCCCAGCAGGGCACTGGGGCCCCTGGCAGGCTAATGACTGTAACTCAGTCAGTTTTCGACCTATGGCCCCAAACTTCGGCAGGCTTGGTCCCGGATGCAATCTCACGTGACTTGTCATGCCCATGGGGCCTATGAGAACCATGGCTGGGCACTGGCGCTCCTAAGAGGGCCAATGACTGTAACTCAGTCAATTTTTGAGCTACGGCCACGAAATTTGGCAGGCTTGGTCCCGGGTTCAATCTGAAAGAACATGTCATACCCTGAGGTGACTACAATGACTACAATGGTCGAATGGCTTTCGACGTACATACTCGGTCCCTGATGCACGTCGCCGGGGGTACGCTCCGTCACAACACATTCGCAGTTTCTGCAGGAACTGCACTTTCTAGTTCTTATTATTCTCTATGATTGTGTCAGGGGTGCCACCTTTTGCCGCTAGGGGTAGCATTGAGTTACCTTTGCCGGTGGCATCCCTGGCAGCTTCTGTAATCGACCGCCTCGTCAGTAAAGCAGCTGATTACAGTTAATGATCCTCACCTGCTTCCTTTGGCTATTTAAGAACCTCGCCAGTGGAAGTAGGTGTTGGATCATTCCACTCCAACACGCCGCTTAAGCCGCATGATCTCTGCTATGGCGTTATTCTTTGAATTGAGCATCGCTGGCCGTTTAAAGCGTGTTTTCCGAGACCTCACCCGTCTCCCCCCGCTATGCTTAAGAGCGCCGCGCTTCCTGTTCGTTTTCTTTCGTTTTTGTTTCTTTTCAGGGATTGAGAGGACAATCTGCGCTTGCAAAGGAGCGTACAATTTCGTAGCGCAGTGATGCGTGAGGTTAATTGGTAGGGACTTTTAGACAGTGTAGCAGAAATGTTTTTGCGCTGTTTTATTTTCCAGCTTGTAGTTCCACTCCGTCTGCTTCCCTTCCCTGCGGCTCCCTGCTATGACGCAGGCTGGGGGGATTCCCTCCGCCTTTCTCCCTTTTCTCCCGTCGCCCGTTTGAAGCGCGCCAGTGACGTCTGTGTGTGTGTGTGCAGCTCGCATGTTCGCTGCCCTTTGCACACACACAGAGACTCTCCGTTCTTTGTCATTTACTTATTTGTATTTATTTTATTCAGTTTATTTATTTTTTCATTTCAGCTCATTTAGAAGATCCGGAGCCTTTGCTCCGTCCCTTCCAAAGCGAGCTGGCTCTCGTGTGTGTGTGCGCGTGTGTGTGCGTGCGCGTGTGCATGCGTGTGTGTGTGATTTCCCTCACACACACACATACACAGGAGATTGGCTTTTGTTGGTTTTTTTTTTTATTTAACCTTAGTGGCCTGGTGGAGCGATCGGTTATACCACTAGTCATTGACATAGTTGACCTGGGTTCACTCCCCAGCCACTGAGGTGACTTTCTTTATTTAGTTTCTCATTTATTTGTATTTTATTATTTATTGTTTTATTTCTTTGTTATATTTCAGTTCACTACTACCATCTGGAGCTAACTGCACTTGGGTCCCAAACCCTTTATATTTTGTTTAATATGGTTCGCCACTTCTGTTTTTTCTGTGTAAAAGTATGGCGAACCGTGACAGATTGAGGAGAAGTATGCAGCTTTAGCTTTAGTAAGGGCATGCTTATACTCTGTCGTGCTGTCCCTCCAAGCAATCTTAAACACCTCCAATTGACTATGTCTCCACTTGCGCTCTAGATGTCGTGTTCTTTGCTTTAAGGTACGGGTGTGGTCATTATACCATGGTGCTAGCCTTTTTTCCCTAATGCGTTTCACCCTAGCAGGAGTAATCGTGTCCAGGGTTGAGCAAAGCACACATTCCAATTGGTCATTTACACACTCAAGATGATTGATCTCCGTAGGTGTATTAAATTGGTAGGTTTTTAATAAATGCAGCTGGAGTAGCAGATGTGATAGTGCGCTTGGTGTGATAACGAGGCAGAAGGATTTTATTTATTAGAGATAGCTCAAATACTAAAAGATAGTGATCTGAAATCAAATCACTTTGCGGGAAAACATCAAGGTTATATCTATATTGATACCAAATGTTAATATTAGATCTAAAGTATGATTACAGCGGTGGGTTGGTCCCATCATATTCTGAGTGATACCCATGGATTCTACGATGGACTCGAAAGCAATTTTAAGTGGATCCTGTTCATTGTCAAAGTGAATATTGAAATCACTTACAATTAAAGCCTTATCTGTTGACAGTACTAAGAAAAAGGAAAGACAGTTAGCAAATTCCTGAACAAATTCTGAATAGGAACGGTAAATAGTGATAAGCTGAAAAGAGTGTGGTTTTGACTTCCATAACGATGGATCAGTCACATTAAGAATGAGTATTTGAAAAGAATTAGCATTGTATTGGGATTTAGTTGTAACACCTAACTCTTTGTCAAAAATTGTGGCTACTCTAACCACCTCTACAAAATTAGCCTTAGTAACCTCTGACTGACGAAGGCGTATAACATTAGCCCCTACTTGAATAACTATCCTAGAGAATCTGCGGCTCTCGAGTTCACTAAAACTCGTTACAATGTCCGGCACTCTGGCTCCGGGGATACAGGTAACTCTAGCTGCTGGTGTCTCTAAAGGGGTAGCTAGTTTCACGTGTCGTAAGATAGAGTCACCTATGACCAGAGTAGTGATGGAAATTCCAGCTCTTTTGTTTCGGCTCACTGAAAAGAGCCGGCTCTTTCGGCTCCCAAGTGGCTCTTTAGATTTTTTGTAGCTTAATTTATTATCTCTCTCTCGGCTCACAATCAGGAACCGGCTCCCGTCGTTCATTTCAAAGAGCCGGCTCTTAGAGCCGGCTCGGTCGCGACCGACACATCACTAGACCAGAGCTCTTTCAACAGGTTGCTCAGTGGGTGCATCACTGAGGAGGGTAAACCTGTTGGACACGTGAACAGGTAAAGAGTGGTGCTCTCGTGGGCTAGCCTTACGACTACGTTGCTGAACTGTCACCCACTTGCCCTGCTGCGAGGGCTCTGCCGGGATGTGGGCTCTAACTTCACCTTTGGCATTCAGATCTGCTAAGCTAGGAGCTGAGCTAGCCTTCTCTAATGTCTGGATGTGCGCCTCTAAAACTACAATCTTCTCCATCAGACTGGCTACAAGCCTACACCTATCACAAATAAAATTTAAATTAATGACGAAGGAAGAATAGCTAAACATGCCACACTCGGCACAGGGAACAAGCGCAGCAGAAGCCATGTTAGTACAATTAATGAATTAAAGGTACTTAGCTTCGAGTGGTGTTGTGGGGTGCCGAGTGAAGATATGGTTCAGCTGCAGCAGATGGTCCAATGCAATGCTCGATTAAAGCGTTAATGAAAAGTTCATACAAAACGTCACAAAAAAACTAAGTCTCAGAAAAAAAGAAGGTGGGAAAAGGCTGTAAAAAAGTTATAAAAACACACACTACTGCAAAAGAAGACCCAACTCTGGTAATTAGCTTATGGCTAATTACTGCAAACACAAGCCGGTATACATGTAAAGTTACTATATAACAATTAGCGGCAAAAAATATAATCCGCCGGTACGGAAAGAAAATGATTAAGATGTTGTAAAAAAAAGTACTATATATATGATACAGATGCGATCGGGAATTAAAATAGTTCAAAGGTAATAACTGCTAACAGCTACAAAACAGCGTGCGTCCTGTGTGCAGTCGGCACAAATGGGTCTGGTTGCCAGATGGGTTTATAGTGCTGCACTTACATATTGCAGAACAAGAGCTTAGATGCATCCATTGTCTGAGGTCATTAATAGCTCATTGAAGACCCAAATTATTTGTGTTTGGGTACTGAAATATTTCATTAATACAGTTATGGTGGAGGTAGTAAACTGATTTTTCTAAAATCAGTTGTTGCGATCGAATGAAACTTTATATGTATGAATGGAATGATGATATACAACTCAAATCAGAAAAAGTTGGGATGGTTTGGAAAAAATAAAAAACTGCAGTGTGTCCTACATTTACTCTGACTTATATTTCATTGCCGACAGCATGAACCCAAGATATATATATATTTTTTTCTTCTTCATTAAAGTTGTTAAAAGCATCCATTCCTGCATTCCAGGAATGGAACAGATTCCAAAAAAAGTTGGGACGGGATAAATGATAAATCTTTAAAACTAATGTTCCTCAAAGAAATATTGGAAGGGATTTACATATTTCTCCCTCTACAGTATCATTACACAATTCAAGGATTCTGGAGGAATTTCAGTGCGTAAAGGGCAAGGCAGAAGCCTAAACTGAAGAGATGTGATCTCTGATTCCTCAGGCAGCACTGCATCAAGAATCGTCATTCATCAATAGCTTATAGAACCACATGGGCAATGGTTTACTTTGGGAAACCTTTGTTAAGCACTACAATATAGAGTTCCGTTCACAAATGCCACTTAAAGCGTTACTGTGCAAGAAACAAGCCTTATGTTAACCATGTCAGTAAGTCTCGTCGAGGCTTGTCTGGGCTTGGAGTATTTCAGATCTTTTTCAAAGGCATGGGATGCTGTGTGCTCCAGACCAAAGACGAAAAGCACCATCCAGACTATTATCAGCAAAAAAGCTAGGCTCTGTCATGGTATGGGGTTGGGTCAGTGTCAGTGGAAAAGGTCATTTACACTTCTCTGACGGCAGCATTAATGCAGAAAAGTACATTGAGATTTTAGAGCAACATAAGCTGCCTTAAACAACATCTGTTCCAGAGACATCCAGGCAATTTTCAACAAGACAATGCAAAACAGGCTAAATCATAAGATGTTTGAACTGAAATATGTAAATCCCATCCAGTCTTTCTTTGAGGAACATAGTTTTGAGACATTTCAATAATTTTATTAAGCATTTGTTGATATAGTAGAGATCCTCTACCTATCAGGGGGTACGCCGTGGCCGCTAGTGGCCACTGTTGATCCCCAGGTTGTTTGCTGTGCTTAGGGGTGCTACGGTTATGTTAAGAGACTTTCGCCTGTCTCATTTGCGCTGCTGCTTCGGTTACGTTTGGTGTTAGGGACATGGGTAGACTGGGTCCGCTTTAGGGGCCCAGCCGGTGTACGAATCAGGAGATTCGGAGGTAATCTGTCAGGGTGTAGTAATAGTGTAGGGTCAGATCCGGCCGGACTTCCGTTCCCACCGCCCATTCGCGACTTCGCTTCGGCGTTTTGTGGTTCGCTTGCTCCGGCGTTGCGAGTTTCTGCGTGTCCCTCACCCTAACCATCTCCCTTCTGTGCATTTTAGCCTCGGATCCAAGTGGCAGGTTTTTCCCCCGCTCTTGTCCGTGGTTTGCACGTCCGATTCACGCTGACCGATGCGCACGGCGCCGTGAATCATATTGCGCTGCTTCAGAGAATTAATACAGTCTGAAGCCTGCACAGCGCGTATCTGCTCTAACGCTCAGGCTGCGCATGCGCTTACCACGCAGCCCTGAATCTGAGCAGTGAGGGAGACCGAGAGAGAGCGCATGCGCCGATCGCATTGGGGCTCAGCTTTTTACGCTGAACGCTTTCGGCTTTTGTGTTTTCTTCTCTCTCTCAGTGCTACCAAGCGCTTAAACTGCGTTTCCTGTCCCGGACTATTGTATTAGTTTAAATGCTGTCGCGCTTCTAGCGCTGATATCAGCCTGGTTTAAAGTGAGGATCCCTCTGCTTAGGCACGTCTGTGCGTGTGAACACTGCCGCGCTTCTAGCGCCTATCCCACCCCTATTTAAAGGGTATATTTCTCTGTTTGAGTCCGGTGAGTATGGCTCCTCTGTTTGGCCTTTTGGGGCAGTGTTCATGCTGGCATCTCATCGGCCTGCTGGTGGTGAGAGCACAGAGCAACGGACCCTGACGTAAGCGATCAGGGTTCGGTCCTCCACCGGGATCCAGGAGGAAGCGCAACCTTCATTTTCCCTGTTTCTTTTGCCTTTTTATTTATTAATTTCTTTTCTTAGATTTTGGTTCACCCCTTCCAACTGGAGCTAACTGCTATTGGGTCCTAAAATCCCTTTCTTTTCTTTTCACGATTCGCCATCTCGTCTAGATGGCGACTCATAACACTACCCATCTTTGCTCCTCGAAAGTCTTTTGTGGATACTGCCTTTGTATCAAATCATGATTATAATCACCTGTTGACATCACCTGTTCGCAAATCACATCATTCTTTAGTTTTTACATAATTACTAGATCTAATTTGCCCCAATTTTTTTGGAATGTGTTACAAGCTTGTAATGCAGGAATGGATGTTTATTAACAAATTAAATGAGCTGGACCAGACAACATGAAATATGAATGTAATATGTGAAACACTGCATATTATTTTAATTTGCATTTTCCATACTGACCCAACTTTTTCTGATTTGGGGTTGTGTGTAACTGAAAATAATATTAGAGTGAAGATTAAGGAAGTTTATTGAGGAAAACTACTCCAATTGAAAGGAGGCTCTAGTTACCCTGTTACCTGTTACCTCTAGCCTCGATACAAGATGAGAAACTGTTGAGAATGGAGGCAGGTTCTGTCAGGTATCCTGTGGCACATTTGCCCACAGGTGTTGCAGTTTGGCCTGTAGATCCTGCAAAGTCGTAGACTGATGAGGCTGGTGTCACAGCCTGTCCTATAAATGCTTGACTGGAGATAAATCTGGTGACCGGGCAGATCAAGGAAGTGTTGAAATCTGGCAGGCACATATCTGGGAAACCCTTGCTGTGTGTGGGCAAGCATTATGCTGCTGAAAAATGCTAGTTGGAGGCCCTGCCATGACAGGCAACACTTGTGGTAGCAGAATGTCATGCACATGATGATTTGCCCCTAGTTTCACTACTACGGGTGTCATTTGTGAAGGCTCACAAACACACATAACTTACAGACATCAATAAGGACCAGAGGCAAGAATCGGACCATAGTGGCTCAGTTGGTATAAAACAGGTTCCCAATGCTGAACCTCTCTTGCTGTATGTGATGGCTCCCAGATCATTACACCAGAAATTGGGACAGTGTGGGCAGTGGGGGAAGCAATTTTAGGCCCTCTTGTGGCAAAACCCAATGTCTAATCAGACCACACCTTTACTCAATTACATATCTGCCTGAGACATAACAACATGCCGAGTTTTCCAGAAATCCGACATTTATTTCTGTGTGCTTTCTTTATTTTTTTTTTGTCAAGCGTTATTATTTATACACGACAGCTTGAGACCTGTATTTTGAAACGCCCGGAAACCGTTGCTTCTGCATTCGCACGCAAAACCGGAAAGTGTCGTTGACACGCTTGTAAACATTTGGGTGGACGGCTGTAGGCAGTACATTGTTAGGCTTGGTAACATTTTCGCTAGATTAAGTTTTTATCACTGGAATTGCAGGTAAAGAACTGCAGTGTTAGCGTTTATGGAGTTATCATTGTTCATACCCATCGGAGATCCTCCATTTTGTAGCTAGTATAACTAATGTTAGCAAGCTATAGAGCTAACAATATTGTGCATCTACATAAATAACCGAAATTAGGTTACTGTTAAGTGAGTTAATGTGTTTTCTGTAAACATACGTGTAGTTTATGTGGAGCTTACTCTACGCCAGCTCGCCATAAGGAAGTGTGTTGTGTTACTTTTTGTCTTTACATTTTTATTGGTAGACCGCTGTGATTATCCTGAAAAGCTATGCCGCAGGAAGGTGAGACCAGCTCAGGTCAGGAAGGAGTCGTGGACCTGGAAGAGCCTAAGAAAATGACCAGAGAGGACTGGAGGAAGAAAAAGGAGCTGGAAGAGCAGCGGAAACTGGGCAATGCTCCGGCCGAGGTCGACGAGGAGGGAAAGTAGGTCAACAATCAGCAAGTTAGGATCCTACAATTACGCATGTGCATTGTATAACGCTGTTGCCTGTATTGCTAACATGTATTACCAATGTGATACGTTCATGCTCCTAAACGCAGCACGTACACACACCGATCACTTTATTAGGTACACCTGCTTGTTTGAATACGCGCTGTTCATGTTATCAGTTCCACTTTATCATATAAAAGCACTTTGTCTACAAGTACAGACTCCATCTGTTTGTCTACATACTTTATTAGTCCCCCTTACTTTGATGGTCAGGACCACAACAGATCAGGTATTGTTTGGGTGGTGTTTCATTCTCAGCACTGCAGGTTGATGTGGCATAGTTGCAGTTGTTTCATACTTTTTTTAGTCAATCTTTTGTTAGTGCTCACAGGACACTGCCTACCAGATGCTGGTGGCTGGATATTTTTGGTAGGTGGACTATTTTCAGTCAGGTAGTGACACAAGTGTTTAAAACTCCAGCAGCACTGCTGTGTCTGATGCACTCATACCAGCACAACAAGCACTAGTACACCACCACCGTCAGTGTCACTGCCGTGCTGAGAATGGTCACAAGCAGCCAAGGGAGGTGATAGGAAACTCAGTCGACCAAGTGCTCAGTTGATCAATGCTTACTTTATTATCCTTTCAGTCATCCCATTAACATACCAGTCAGCGAAACCTTCTGTGAAAAATTCATAAACCGCCCACACACGCCAGCGAAGCAAATGAAGTTCCCCCCAACTCTGAAGGTGCGTGTCTGGGGCATGCCCCGGAAATGGTTCCCCCCCCCACAATAAATACATATCCGTCGTTTTAAATACATGATCACCTCAATACACACACACCAACCTGTTTCCAAATCACAATAATTATTGATAGAAACCCCAAAACCTACGTGAAAGTTAAAAAAATTGTGCATAAACATGACTAATAACTATAACTCCACTAAATGGGCATCGGGTGATGACGTCACCACATAAGCTCGTCATCACAGATCCACCTCCCCAATATTAAAGGGGACCAAAGAGTATGTAGAGAAACTGATGGATTACAGTATGTTACTGTAGAACTAAAAAGTGCTTCTATATGTTAAGTGAAACTGATAAATTGAACAGTGAGTGTAGAAACAAGCAGTTGTCTTGAAAAAGAAAAAAAAAACATGGTATCACTCTACTACTTTTTTTGTTTTTGTTAAGTGTTTCAAGTTTTGTAAAATATAGTTCCTTTTTTTGGGGGTGTTGGATCATTCTCAGCATACACAACCACGCTGCTGGAATTTTACACACCACTGCCAAATCAGTGTTACTGCAGTGCTGAGAGTGATCCACCACACAAATAGTACATGATTTGTGGTGGTTCTGTGGGTGTCCTGACCATTAGAGAACAGGGTAAATGGAACTAAAAAAAGTACGTAGGGAAGCAGATGGACTACAGTCTGTAATTGCATAACTACGAAGTGCATGTATATGACAAGTGGAGCTCATAAAATGGACCTAATAAAGTGATTTTTGAGTGTATGTAGTCCTGATTTCAGCTAAATTTAATTAAACAGTGTTCAGGAGTTTGCATGGACAGACTTCGATGTAACTTATATAAACTCTTCATTAATGATTTACTGAGTGCTGTAAGCAGTACTGTGACCTTTTTACTTCAGAAATACTTCACACTATGTCTGATATGTTTGTCTTGTTGTCCTAGCGGACTCTTTGAACACTGAGTGGTACTGTAAACCTCCACAGGGCACACTGCTTCCCATAAATGAAAATGACTGTAAAAGGGTCGTTTGATTTAAAGGGTACACAGAAAAATGTTACTTGCTGATCATACAATATTAATTCTTCTACTACCTTTCAGGGACATCAACCCTCACATTCCTCAGTACATTTCGTCTGTGCCATGGTATATTGACCCCTCTAAAAGACCCACACTCAAGCACCAGAGACCTCAGGAAGAGAAACAAAAGCAGTTCTCAGCCATCGGAGACTGGTATAAGAGAGGCGTACAGGAGGTAAGGAATTTTTCTGTTCTGACAGTCAGTTGCAATGGAGTCAAGTCTTCAAACAGATGTAGTTTTAGATTTCCCCTTCTTCTGCAGAAAAGTGTCAGTACAAAGTACAGAAAAGGAGCGTGTGAGAACTGTGGCGCCATGACACATAAGAAAAAGGACTGCCTTGAGGTAAATGTAAAATATAAATTCCTTCAAACATACTCTGTATAGGCATGGGTTTAGCATTTAGTATCGTGATACCTTGCTAAAAAAAAAACGGTAGGATACCTTATTGTATTAGTACCCGGTACTTTTAAAAATGACCGTTCTTAAATCAGGGCTTTATGTCTGCAGTTGCATTGATGTGCCACAGTGCTCTACTGCTTCTCCCTGTTGATAAACAAGGTGAAGCAGAAGAGAGAACAGAGAGTTAATGGCTCTTAATTCCAGTGCTTTTGCAGACCGTTCATGGCTTGTAGAGAAAGTACACGCAAGAAGTGAAATATGGAATTAATTTAAGCCTATGGACACATCATAACCAGCCTGTAAAATATGTATTAAACCTAGAAAGACCAAGGGACACAAAACGTCCAGCTTATTGTACTAAGAGCTCACTGAGCAGCAGGTTAGAGAATATGATCGATGACGTTATTACATCATGCTCATGATCTCAAATATAAATCAGACAATTAACATGCATTATGTGACAAGCAATCTTTTTAATCATCTGACTTTTCCAAGGAAGTTACAGACAATAAAAACTGTTTAACTGGCATTATCTTTATAATTAACTTACCAATGTGGTAAACATCTTTTTATGATCACATTGGTAACGTTAAGTTTATCCTAACTTCCAAACTGCTAAAATCAGACATTCACAATCACAAGTAGATCATCAATACCAGTTACAAATATGATCAGGTCAAATTCAGCAGACTTAGCAGTGCTGGTAATGGTAATTATGTCATGTACATTTTTTGTCAGTAATGATTTCTATTGTTAGAAAATGCACTCAGTAGAAATGATTTAACCCGTGAGATCCAGCTGAAAAGACAAAGTTAACTAACCTGTCAAAGAAATCCCACAAACTCAAGTATACAGAGGATGTCAGATTACTGCTCACTGTGTAAAAGCCTTAATAACAATATGACCTTTCTAATGAAATTATTTTCTTTAAATAATCAAATTATTAATGTTAAAATATACCTATTGATTGTCAACAATTCTTTGTGTTTTTATTTTATTTTATTTTTTTGTTAAATAAAAAAAAACAAAGTAGTTGAAGTTCCATGTTTGATCGTCTATTATTCCATTACTTTTCCTGGTGTTTTAGGTTTTTGCCATGGTATCATTTCAGTATTGGTATCGAGATACTTTAGGCAGGTGTCATACCGAAGTCATAATTTTGGTATCGTGACAACACTAAGCACCATGCCCTAGGTTTACAGAAATCACTACAATCACTTGTTTTCAACCATTTTGATGGGTCCCCTGTCCTTGGTCAGGTAAAATGCCACTGAATTGGAAGTCTCATTCCAACCCTCACTCGTTTCTTAATGTCTTTTTAAAATGTATTCATTAGTGCTGCTTGATTATTTTTCAAACAGAATTTTTGTTTGTTGTTTGCTCTAATATTAGTGCTTGAAATTCTGTCCTAAAAAATAATATTTTGTCTTATCAAACTAGAGAATCTTTTTCGTCCTGCTCTTGGAGTCTGTTGTCATATGCGATTTAGCATACTATATGTGAGCTGTCATACGCCTTTTTTAAAGGAGTGGTTCTTGTTTAGCCACTCTACCATAAAGGCCCAACTAATGGGGTGCTGCTGGGTTGACTGTTTTTCTAGCAGGTTTTTCCATCTCTCCGAATGACTTCCGAAGCTCTCTTTCAGATACTATTGAGTTCTTGACCACATCCTTCCTCTGCTGGTCATCTCTAGGGAGAGTACAGGTGGTTGCAAATTTCTTCAGTTTCACAGTATTCTAGACTACAGTGCTTCTGCCACAGCTCAAAGCTTTAGAAGAGCTTTAGTACCTTTGCTCAGATACATGAATCATAACAATTTTATCGTGGAGTTCTACAGAATGTTTCTTGGACTTGAATGGTTTTTATTCTGACATCAAGTGTGACTCATGTGACCTTGCATACACAGTTGTGTACCTTTCTAAAGTTTTTCTTTTGTAGATTAATGAGTGTAGACCGATGAGCAGAAATGTCAATATTATCCTGTTAAAACTTACCGAAAACACAGTGTGTGGTTGGTGGTGTGTTTAAATTAATGAGTGTGGGTCTAATCATTGGTATGAGTCTTTTTCACATAGTGTAGCATAATATATGCTAGTGTGTGAACGGAAACATGGAAACAAGACCTCTGACATTGACGATGAAGTATTAACTGCATATAACAGATTTTGTGTGTGTGTGGGGACCTTTTGTCCTTAGAATGATGGGAATGTCAGATATATATATTTTTTAATCTGACATTTTGCTTGGTTTATTTGCAAAAGCTTCCAAAGGTGCTGTATATAAGATTGGGGAAGTTTTCCAACTGCTGAGACTGAAGAAGTCACGTAGATGAGTGACGAAACGTTTTTTCGACAAAATCTATGTCCAGATGAACAGATTCAACTTCTGGGAAAAGCTTCCAAGTTTCACTTGAAGCATAAAGAGAGTCTGAAGTTTTCCTTTTGCTTTGAGGCTAGAGTTATGACATTTTGTCAACTTCATTGTCATATTCAAGAAAAGAGTTTGACGTGATTTGAGCTTTGTGACATGACACGTTATCCTCCTGGAAGTAGCCATCAGTCGATGGGTACACTGTGGTCATGAAGGAATGGACATGGTTAGCAACAATACTCGAGTAGGTTGTGGTGTTTAGACGATGCTCAATTGATATTAAGTAGATATGGGTCTGATCTGATCCTATATTGTTATCGGGTCCAATATTGCCGTCATTCACATATCGGACGGACAGGGCCGATCCACATACCCATCCATATTTCATTCTAAGTATTTCCATAAGCACGTGACAACTTCAGTCTGCAGCTGAGTGAGCAAATAGTATTAGCTGTTGGTTTAACTAAAATGTTACCTATGTAACCTTTAAACACAGTACCAACAATATGATAATATAAAGTAAAAAGAAGTATTTAGTCAGCCACTGATTGTGCATGTTCTCCTACTTAGAAAGATGAGAGAGGCCTGTAATTTTCATCATGCGTACACTTCAACTATGAGAAACAAAATGAGAAAAAAAACCTCCAGGAAATCACATTGTAGGATTTTTAATGAATTTAATTGTAAACTACGGGGGAAAATAAGTATTTGGTCAATAACAGTCGGAAGTCAAATGTTTCCTGTAAGTCTTCACCAGGTTTGCACACACTGTAGCTGGTATTTTGGCCCATTCCTCCATGAGATCTCGTCTAGAGCAGTGGTGTTTTGGGGCAACATGGACTTTCAACTCCCTCCACAAATTTTCTAAAAGGTTAAGGTCTGGAGACTGGTTATTCCACTCCAGGACCTTGAAATGCTTTTTACGGAGCCACTCCTTTGTTGCCCGAGCGGTGTGTTTGGGATCATTGTCATGCTGGAAGACCCAGCCATGTTCCATCTTCAATGCTCTCACTGATGGAAGGAGGTTTTGGCTTAAAATCTCACGATACATGGAACCGTTCATTCTTCCCTTAACACGGATCAGTCGTTCTGTCCCCTTTGCAGAAAAACAGACCCAAAGCATGATATTTCCACCCCCATGCTTCACAGTCGGTATGGTGCAACTCAGCATTCTTCTTCCTCCAAACACGATGAGCTGAGTTTTTACCAAAAAGTTCTGATACTATACCACATGATATTCTCCCAGTCCTCTTCTGGATCATCCATATGCACTCTGGCAAACATCAGATGGGCCTGGACATGTACTGGCTTAAGCAGGGGGACACGCCTGGCACTGCAGGATTTGAGACCCTCTCGGCGTAGTGTGTTACTGATGGTAGACTTTGTTACTTTGGTCCCAACTCTCTGCAGGTCATTCATCAGGTCCCTCCGTGTAGTTTTGGGATTTTTGCTCACTGTTTTCATGATCATTTTGGCCCCACAGGATGAGGTCTTGCGTGGGTCCCCAGATCGAGGGAGATTATCAATCGTCTTGTATGTTTTCCATTTTCTTACAATTGCTCCCACAGTTGATTTATTCACATCAACCTGCTTGCGTATTGTAGATTCACTCTTCCCAGCCTGGTGCAGGTCTACAATTTTCTTCCTGGTGTCTTTCGACAGCTCTTTGGTCTTGGCCATGGTTTGGTTGAGTTTGGAGTCTGACTGTTTGAGGCTGTGGACAGGTTTCTTTTATACATATAACGAGGTTAAACAGGTGCCATTAATACAGGTATCGAGTGGAGGACAGAAGAGCTTCTTAAAGAAGAAGTTACAGGTCTGTGACTTACAGGTCTGAGCCAGAAATCTTGCTTGTTTGTGGGTGACCAAATACGTCTTTTCCACCATGACTTACAATTACATTCTACAATGTGATTTCCTGGATTTTTTTTCCTCATTGTTCTCTCATAGTTGAAGTGTACCTATGATGAAAATTTCAGCCCTCTCCCATCTTTCTAAGTAGAAGAACTTGCACAATCAGTGGCTGACTAAATACATTTTTGCCCCACTGTACATTTTAACATTAATAATTTGATTATTGAAAGAAAATAAATTGATTAGAAAGGTCATATTGTTATTAAGGCTTTTACACAGTGAGCAGTAATCTGATGTCCTCTGTATCCTTGAGTTTGTGGGATTTCTTTGAAAGGTTAGTTAGTGTGTTGAGCAAGCAACACACTATTGTTCTTCTCTTTTTATTTTTCCACCTTATTTTCGGTACGTATCTCATCCTACAGTTTTCGAGATATCAACACGGGACAAACACCAAAACGTCTGGCATGTTCCGGAGAAGTGTGCTTGTTCATAGCTAAGAGAAATGTTGTTGCATTCGCACACTACAGTCGCATTTGTGCGAAAAAAAATTCCCATTCACTTGCATGGGATTTTTTTTTTTATTTTTGACCTACAAAGGCGAAACTCAGCATGCTCGGACCTGGGTTCACCAACAACCCTCAGGTCAAGTTTCGCATAGATTGCACTCTTTGAACACTTTCTATCACTCTTTAAATATCACTCCATTCATTAACTATGGCCCCTGCTAAAGTCTGGCACTTTACCTTGAAGTTATACGCGATTAATTCACTTTTTCACTAAACAAACGTGTCTAAAACCCTGATACTTTCCCCTAGAAACTCCATTCCATAACCAAATTCTTTTTCGAGTTATGACGATTTGTTCACGACTAGGTACTACTTCTCCTGTCATTCACTGCCATTATATTTTTCTGAGCTGTGAGTTCGCTGTTTCTACATTTTCAGGGTTTTTTAACTTGTCATAACTCTGACACTTTCTCATCAATCCACACTATTTTATGTCATAGCGATCAGCAAGGGGTCCTCTCCCACACAAGCTTTTCAGATAAGCGATAGGTTAATTATTTGTGGAGTTATGACCATTTGTTTCAGAGGTCTGAAACAGAGATTCTACGACTGTGACGATTTCACAGGCGCCTGTCTGACCCACACACACACACACGCAGGCCACACACACACACGCAGGCCACGCCCACACACGGAGAGCAGATCGTAATGAAAGACGGCGCTTTTCGGCGCTGAACTTAGATTTGCATCAATATGTTTAATACGACAGCGCAAAATCAGAAACGACAGCGGAACATCTAAGAATGAAAGCGCTAAATCACTTTAAATGTTTCACTGCTGCAGCGCTGTTCAGTTCTGTGTTAAAACCCGGAAGTACGTGACACTTGAAGTCTTGATCATTACGGCGTTGCTACAGGACATCGACAGGACAGAATTATATAGAGATTAATATAAAATGCAGTAAAGATGACACTAGGGCTGTTTCTGAATACCAAGTACGCCAAGCTCGGACTTGCATACATCCTAAGTCTGGAGTAGGCGGTTATAATTGCGAGTACATTCTCCAGATGAATGGAGCACACAGTTCGGCTATTCTGCAATTGGAACAGCAGCATATTTGGGTATGGACACAACACCGTTTGCTTTTTACACCTACATAAAATACTACAACATCTTGTATAAAGCCTGTCAGTAGAGGAACACGTGCTCCGATCTTTTACTGTCCTTTGAATACTTTAATGTACGTGTAACAACGGACCGATCACATTTAAGCATCAATAAAAAGCTTCCCAAACATAAGAAAGCACCAAACACGTCTGGTTTAACAAGGGAATTTAATTTTGAACTTCTATTTATATCACACAACTCATATTTAGAATACAGGCTGAACAAATAATACATATAATGCATAATATATACGTTAATAACTTTACGTCACATCTCCGAAATGGGCTAATCAGTTTTTTATGTAACCTTTATATTCACTGATAAACTGATCGCATAGTTGAATTTTAAACTACTACATTCTTGCCTAAAAAACTGTTCTAACTTCATTTCGTGAAACAATAACAGTATTACTTTAGAAATTAGACATCCAGTTGGGCATCCTCTCATACGCTATTACCGACATGGCAATGCATTGTGGCATATTTCGCTTTTCAAGACGGCACAAGTCTGCTCTGATGCATCCTCGGTAATATGGCGGATCGAGAACACATCCGGGGATTTGAAGTGTACTTGGTTAGATGCGAAGTTAGAAATGCAACAGTGCTTGGGCTGCGACTGATGATGTTTCACAACTACACGACAACACAAGCATAGGGGAGTATGCATATTGACAAACGGCCAATGACTACTGTCTATTTTCGACCTACATACAAGGTCCCTGATGCACGTCGCAGGGTAACGCACCGCCGCAGGAACTGCACTTTCTAGTTAGTGTGTTGCACAAGAACTATTGTTCTTCGATTTTTATTATTTCACCTGATTTTCGGTACGTATCTCCTCCTACAGTTTTCGAGATATCGACACGGAACAAACACCAAAACGTCCGGCATGTTTTGCCAATCTTGACCCTTGTGTGATATCTAATTATAGACCAATTTCAAATCTACCGTTTCTGTCCAAAATCTTAGAAAAAACCATCTATCAGCAGCTCTGCAGTTACCTCCAAAGGAATGAAATTTATGAAACATTTCAGTCTGGCTTCAGGCCCCATCATAGTACTGAAAAAACAGCATTACTTAGGGTACTAAATGACTTGTTAATGTCCTCAGATAAGGGATGTGTTTCTTTTTCTTGTTCTGTTAGGATTTAAGTGCAGCATTTGACACTATAGATCATGATGTTTTACTAAACAGACTAGAAAAATACTGTATTAAGGGATCAGCACTTTCTTGGTTTTAAATCCTACTTAACTGACCGGTACCAGTTTGTTCATATAAATAAATATCTAAGGTCTAAGTTCTGAAAAAAGTGAAGTATGGCGTGCCTCAGGGGGTCAGTGCTTGGCCTGCTTTTATTTCTCTCTGTACATGCTGCCACTAGGCTCAGTTATTCGTGAACATGGCATTAGTTTCCACTGCTATGCAGCTGATACACAGCTGTACATATCAGCCAAACCTAATGACAGCCATACAATCAACAAAATCGAGAACTGTGTAAAGGAAATAAAAGATTGGATGTTATTTAATTTTCTCTCACTTAACTTCAGATAAAAACTGAGGTTCTAATTAGTGGGACCTAAGGCTGTGAGAGACAGGTTGGCTACATCTATCCTAAATCTAGATGGCTGTCCAGTATTGCCCAGTCCGTCTGTAAAAAAAAACTTAGGGGTCACATTTGATTCAGATCTCTCCTTTGATGCACACATTAGCAGCATCACTCGAATTGCTTTCTTTCAATTACGTTGATATCGATTAAACTTAGAAATATTCTCTCTTTTAATGATGCAGAAAAAACTTGTTCATGCCTTTATAACCTCAAGGGTTGGATTTACTGTAACGCCTACTACTTACTGGGATGCTCTAGTAAATCTATAAATAAACTTCAGTTAGTTCAGAATGCAGCTGGCCCGAGTGCTAACTCGAACTAGAAAATTTTGATCATATCACTCCTGTTCTATCATCACTAACACTGGTTACCCGTCAAATTCCGCATTGATTACAAAATACTTTAAAGCTCTACATGGCCTGGCCCCAGATTATCTGAGTGAACTCTTAGAGTTTGTACAATCCAACCCCTCTACTACTTCGTTCGCAGGGGTACAGGACTTCTTTTAGTTCCTAGAATTAAAAAAAAAAGTCACAGCAGGGGGAAAAGGCTTTCCCATACATGGCCCCCCAACTCTGGAATAAACTTCCCACTTTAGTTCGAGACTCAGACACTCTCCAAATTTTTAAGTCTAGGCTAAAGACATACCTTATTTTTACACAGGCTTTTTGACAAGATTTAGACCAGGATGCATGGGCTTGGGTCACTGGGGCCAGAGTCTGGAGTCATGTCTGGCCTGCCTGCCTTGTCCGCTAGCTCGGGAGTGTCGAGTGGGCGGTCTGGCTGAACTGAGCTTCGGTCCTCGTGATCTTGACTCTTGCATCCTTGCCTTAGAATAAGGGGGGCAGAGCTGGGGGTTCATAGTCAAAGAGTCTTATGGTGATCAGAGACGTTGGGTTGCTGTCTTCTGCCTCCCATGGGGTTGCCAATGTCTCTTGTGATCCCTCTTGGCTGTGTTTCCTACCAGTTTCTCCTCTTTCTAGCTATGCTGCTATAGCTAAATGCTGCCGGGGTCTCATGCTACACTTGGCATCAGTGATTGACATGGCATCAGTGACTGTTAATAGACACTGTGCTCTTAATCAATAAAACTAATTACATTTTCTGTTTTCTCTCCGAGCTGTGTTTCCGGCAGTTCCAGCCCCACACATGATGTTCAATCCGCCGTAGCTCCACTCAAGCTGCTTCCGTCATCAGCTCCAGCCCCAAACATACCTGGGCCACTTAATGCCGATGTGCATACTTCACATTTTTTATTTGAACTTTGACTCCATGACTTTGGTTTCGCTCTTAGATTTATCATCTACGCCGACGCCCCCAAGGAGGTTGGGTCCCTTTTTGAGTCTTGGTCCTCCCAAGGTTTCTTCCTATAACACTCAGGGAGTTTTTCCTTGCCACTGTCGCCCTAGGCTTGCTCAATTTGGGATTGGACGTAGTTATTAGGAGATAATCTAAACTTGTAAAGTTGCTTTGAGACAATGCTCCATTGTAAAAAGCGCTATATAAACAGATCTGACATGTTCCGGAGAAGTGTGCTTGTTCATAGCTAAGAGAAATGTTGTTGCATTCGCACACTACACTCGCATTTGTGCGAAAAAAAAGTCCCATTCACTTGAAGTTTCACACACATTGCACTCTTTGAACACTTTCTATCACTCTTTAAAAATCACTCCATTCATTCTCTATGCCACTAGGTAGAGTGGCGCACACTAGCCTTAAGTGAAAATCGGTTAATGCACTTTTTCACTGAACAAACGTGTCTAAAATCCTGATGCTTTCACCTAGAAACTCCATTTGAACTGCACATGGTAGAGATACTTCCCCTTCATAATTCATCAGAAGATTGCATTGCTAAACAAATTATTTTTTGAGTTATGATGATTTGTTCGGGACTAGGGACTAAAACGTCCCTCATTGACAGCCATGTTAATTTTCAGAACTGCGAGGTGGCTTTTTCCAAAGTTTCAGTTGTTTAACCTGTCATAACTTTGAGGTTTTTTTGTCAATCCACATCATTTTATATCGTAGCGATCAGCAAGGGGTCCTCTCTCAAACAAACTTCAGATAATTGTTTGGTTACATATTTTTCAAGTTATGACCATTTGTTTGAGAGGTGCAAAATCGCTTGAAACTGACATTGCACACGTACATTCAGTCATTTTTTCGCGGAACAAACGTGTGTAAAATCATTATACTTTCACCTAGAAACTCCATTTAAACTTCAAATGGTAGAGATACTTCCCGTTCATGACCCCTCAAAATATCTCGTCGTTCAACAAAGGATTTTTCGAGTTACGACGATTTCTTCGGGAGTACGTAGTGATAAGAATTCACTTTCATTTTCATGTTGTTTTTAACTTGTCATAACTTGGCCATTTTCTCATCAATCCAGATGTTTTTTAGGTCAGAGCAATCAGCAAGGGGTCCTCTCCGACACAAGATAAGCGATAGGTTAATTATTTTTGGAGTTATGACCGTTTGTTTGAGAGGTCTGGCACAGAGCGTAAACATGGCTGAGGACAGACGCTGTCTCTCCCCTCTCTCAAACACACACTCGCAGGCCACGCCCACAGACTCATAGCTGCTCTCATTCAAACAGACGGGCACTTCGGAGCTGAAACTACACCCATTAGTATGGAGTGACAGTACTATCTTTAATACGAGAGCAAAAAATCAGAAACGACAGCGCAAAATGACTTTAAATCGAGCGATAGTAACAACTGTGCGTTCCAAAGCAGCAGCGCGTTTCAGTTCTGTGCGCGTTTCGTTGATTATTAGGTCCATTGTTTGCATAGTACCAGAGAGGGCACAGAGGTATTTGGCAGGACAGTTTTCGCACTACAGCCATGAAATTTGGCAGGCTTGGTCCGGGGTGCAATCTAACATGATGCCCATGGGACCCCTGTGGACCCCGGCTGGGTACTGGGGCCCCTTGCGGGCCAATGACAGCAACTCAGTCAGTTTTCCACCTACGGCCACGAAATTTGGCAGAGTTAATCACGAGTGCAATCTGAGGTGATATGTGATGCCCATGGGGCCCATGAGGACTCCTGCTGGGCACTGGGTCCCTGGCGGGCCAATGACTGTAACTCAGTTAGTTATTGACCTTTGGCCATGAAATTCAGCAGGCTTGGTCCCGGTTCCAATCTGTGGTGAAATGTGAAGCCCATGGGGCCCCTCTGCACCCCTGCTGGGCACTGGGTGCCCTGGCAGGCCAATGAATGTAATCCAGTCAGTTTTTCGACCTACGGCCACGAAATTCGGCAGGCTTAGTCCTGGGTGCAATCTGAGGTGACATGTCATGCCCATGTCATCAATCCCTGACGACCCTGGCTGGATGGCTGGGCAGCAGGGCAGCTGCCGGGTCATTGACCCTGACTCAGTCGGTTTTCGACCTATGGCCATGAAATTCTGCAGGCTTGATCCCGGAGGCAATCTGAGGTGACATGTGATGCCCATGATTTTAGCAGTTTGGAAGTTAGGATAAACTTAACGTTACCGATGTGATCATAAAAAGATGTTTACCACATTGGTAAGTTAATTATAAATATGAAGCGAGCTAAACATTTTATTTTCTGTAATGTCCTTGTCAAAGTCAGATGGTTAAAAAGATCGCTTGTCATATAATGAATTTCACTCGTCTGATTTATATTTGAGGTCATGAGCATCATGTAATGTCATCGGTCATATTCTCTAACCTGCTGCTCTGTGAACTCTTAGTACAATAAGCTGGACGTTTTGTCTCACTTGGTCTTTTGTTGGTTTAACACATTTTTTGCACACTGGTTTTGATGTGTCCATAGGCTTAAATTAATTCCAAATTTCACTTCTTGCGTGTACTTTCTCTACAAGCCATGAAAGGTCTGCAAAAGCACTGGCATTAAGAGCCATTAACTCTCCGTTTTCTCTTCTGCTTCACGCTTGCCGTTTCTCAATGCCAAGTACGCGAATTTCAGACTTGTGTACTTCCTAGTCTGGATTTGGTAAGTTCAACTTGAGAGTACATTCTCTCGAGGACAGGAGGACACAGTTTGGTTATTCTACAATTGGAACAGCAGTGTACTTGGCTATGGAGGCTTGACAGTTTATTTTTTGCACTTAGACAAAATCCTAAAACATATTGTTTACAGCCTGTCAGTGGTGGAAGAAGTGCTCAGATCTTTTACCTTCCATTGAATATCTTGATGCATGCTCAATGATCCAGGTAAGAAAATCCAAGAAGTTGAATCTGTTCATCTGGACATAGATTTTATTGGAGAAACGTTTCGTCACTCATCTAAGTGACTTCTTCAGTCTCAGCAGTTGGAAAACTTCCCCAATCTTATATACAGCACGTTGCATAACGACTGGTACCAGCACCATTGCATAACAATGGGACCGGTGATCAGTTTAATATGCAGATTACAAAACCGTTTAATGACAATGGCCAGCAAATAAGTGATAATTGAATAATAAATTAAAATTTATTAATAAATTAAAAAATAACAAATTAAAATAATAGTGTGTATACTTGTATTTTTTCTGTTTTCATCCTTCTTGGTGGCCGTAACAAGATTAAATTTCCCCTGTGGGGATAATAAAAGGTATATCTTATCTTAATAAAGGAAGAATAAGTGCATCTCTGATGCAAACACTACATACAAAACTCATTCACGCTCTTTCTTTAGGAACTTTGCATTGCAATGCAAAAATGTTAGCATGTCAAACATGCTCCTGGCTAAAGCTGGCTCTTTTTTTAGAGGACTATATTTCCTGCCGCAGAGAAACAGACGCTCAGACAGTGTTGCATGTTACACATTGTTTAGTTGTGTGAAGGACTTAAGCCGAACCACCTTCTCTGCGTCGGTCATGTTTCATTTGTAGAATTTATTTCATTCTTAATTAGGGGGTGCCCAACTTTCTTCAAACCCCTAATCAGGGGACACTTTCCTCCAGGTGTGTTCGCAATGTGCGTGCTTTACCCCAGCAGCTGGTTATTAAAAAAAATAAAATAATAAAAATCAATAAAAATAAATAAAATATAAATACACCATATAACACACATATAGATAGAAGATATATAGATATATATATATATACACACACACACACCCAAACACACACATTATATACATATATATATATATGTATATATATATATATATATATATATATATATATAATATATATATATATATATATATATATATATATATATATATAATATAGGTTGACTCTCATCATCCACTGGAGCACAAACTAGGAGTTGATATCAGGACACTGTACCACCGAGCAGACAGCGTCCCCACTGACACAGCGGCCAAGGATGGAGAGAAAAAAAATCTCACATTAAGCAGGCCCTGGGCAAATGTGGTTATCCGAATTGGGCCTTTGTCAAAAGCCGGTTGAGTAAGACGCCCCCCAAACAGTGCTCCAGCAGATCGACGAGAGAGGAGAACAAACAACCGCCACAGTCTAAGTGTAAACCAGTGGTGATTCCATATGTGGCAGGAACATCTGAACAATTGAGACGCATATTTGCCAAAAACCGCGTCTCAGTGGCTTTTCAAACCCCAAAACACGCTACGCCAGAAAAACTGGTCCACCCAAGGATCGGGTCCCCCAGCACAGAGTAATGTAGTGTACGCTGTGTGAAGTGCCAGGAGGATTGCCAGGAATTGTACATCGGGGAAAACCAAACAGCCACTGGCGAAACGGATGGCACAACATAGCAAGAAGAGCTACCTCATCAGGTCAGGACTATGCGGTTTTACACCCCACCTAAAGGCCAGTGGGACACTCTTTCAAAGATGAAGACGTGCAGAATCTTGATAGGGAGGAACGATGGTTTGAACGTGGGGTTTGTAAAGAAGAAGCCATTTTTGTAAAAAAAGGGAATGTCCATCCCTGAAACCGAGGAGGGGGGCCCTCAGAGTACACCTCTCACCATCTTACAATGGAGCCATCGCAGCCCTTCCCCAATTCATGTGTGAATGGCACACGTGCAGCAAATAAGTGATAATTGAATAATAAATTAAATTTATTAATAAATTAAAATAACAAATTAAATAATAGTGTGTATACTTGTATTTTTTCTGTTTCATCCTTCTTGGTGCCGTAACAAGATAATTTCCCCCTGTGGGATAATAAAAGGCTATCTTATCTTAATAAAGAAGAATAAGTGCATCTCTGATGCAAACACTACATACAAACTCATTCACGCTCTTTCTTTAGGAACTTTGCATTGCAATGCAAAAATGTTAGCATGTCAGCATGCTCCTGGCTAAAGCTGGCTCTTTTTTTAGAGACTATATTTCCTGCCGCAGAGAACAGACGCTCAGACAGTGTTGCATGTTACACATTGTTTAGTTGTGTGAAGGACTTAAGCCGAACTACCTTCTCTGCGTCGGTCATGTTTCATTTGTAGAATTTATTTCATTCTTAATTAGGGTTGCCAACTTCTTCAACCCCCAATCAGGGACACTTTCCTCCAGGTGTGTTCGCATGTGCGTGCTTACCCCCAGCAGCTGGTTATTAAAAAAATAAATAAATCAATAAAAATAAATAAATATAAATACACATATACACACATATATATATAGATAGATAGATAGAGATATATATATATATATATACACACACACACACACACACACACACATATATATATATATATATATATATATATATATATATATATATATACGCATTTTCAGAAAATGAATTGTGAAAGCTTTCACAAATCTGAAAATGCCTAAAAGTCAGAAATATTATATAAATAAATGCTTTTTATACTAAATTTTATCTGTGAATGCTTTCATAAATCAGATTATGCCTGAAAGTAATAAATAATATCATTACAACAATTTATAAGACAAAGGTATATCTGTGAAAGCTTTCACAAATCAGAAAATGCCTACACATAATACACAGTATGTAACTGTGTAACTGCCTATTAGACAAAATGTTATCTGTGATAGCTTTCAGAACTGATGGAGGGTAACTTTAACCTGTGTTGATTCTCTATATTATCAGTTTTTGAAGTTATATGGCCTGCTTGGATGGTTTTATGGCGAGTTAAATTAAAGGCTTAATTATTTCGCGTGTTATCATTTTCCGTCTTCACGGTTTATATGAGCCATGTACAGACAGAATTGGGACTGTGAAAAGTTTCACAAATCAGCCTGGTCACTTTACTGCAGGTGTCAGTAATCTAAGTGCTCACCTTTAGAAGTTAGAGGCTTTTGAAAATAAAGCCCTTAAATATAATACCGAATGATTTCGGTTTAGATGATGACGTCACCTGAATTCGCAAATCAATACGAGCCAAATGTAGCATTAATCACAGTTTAAAGTGACTTCATCATGGAATGCAAGATGAATCGCAACCACAAGCCAGGTTTACTGCGGTACCTGCACTTTTTTATAGTTGCAAAGTCTTTTTTCTTTACAGGTTCACTGCCCATTCTGACAGCATAAGGCTCCGCTCACAGCATACACACTGCTCTGTCACTAACGTAGCTACTACACCTGCGAGTTTGTATCAGTTTGGCGCGTTATTGGCCAATGAGGCTGTGATTGGAATACGGGACTGGAGCTTTCAGGGACAAATCAAAATTGCCCATAAATCGTGATGTCCCGGACAAAACAGGACGGTTGGCAACCCTATTCTTAATGCTAACTTACTTTGAATGTTTCGCCTTGCTCCGTTCAATCGCTCGTATTTTTTTCCCCGCGTTGACGAAGTGCCGCAAGTAACGTAAGCGGATATGACAAGGGGAGGGACACATAAATCGTGCGACACAACGAATCGATAATGAAATTCGTTGTCGACACGTTTAGTAAACACGATTCGTTGTTGCAGCCCTAATGACAATGATCCCAAACACACTGCTCGGGCAACAAAGGAGTGGCTTCGTAAAAAGCATTTCAAGGTCCTGGAGTGGCCTAGCCAGTCTCCAGACCTCAGCCCCATAGAAAATTTCTGGAGGGAGTTGAAAGTCCGTGTTGCCCCAAAACATCACTGCTCTAGAGGAGATCTGCATGGAAGAATGGGCCAAAATACCAGCTACAGTGTGTGCAAACCTGGTGAAGACTTACAGGAAATGTTTGACCTAAAAATTACAGACCTCTCTCATCTTTCTATGTCGGAGAACTTGCACAATCAGTGACTGACTAAATACTTTTTTGCCCCACTGTAGCATACAGGCTGAATAAATAATAAATATATTGCGTAATAAATACATTAATGACTTCACGTCACATTTCCGAAATAATCTGAGCATTTTTTTATGTAAGCTTTTGCCCTGTCCACACGAACACGGATATTTTTAAAAACGTAGGTTTTTCTATGCGTTTTGACCGTTCGTCCACACAAAAACGGCGTTTTAGGTCACTGTAAACAGACTTTTTGCAAAACTTCTTCCAGGGTGAACATTTTCAGAAATTCTGTTTTCAGCGTTGTCGTGTAGACTGTGAAAACGGAGTTTCTTGCTTGTAACGTCACTTTGTGCGCCATTATCTCCTTTGCTTACATGAGGTGATTTTGTGCAATAGTGGACGTAGCCAAAATAGTGCCAGCCGTAACACTGTTGACCGAACTTGTTACAAATCTACAAATAAATTTACAATTATTACTTTTTCATTACACTGAAGAACAGAATGCGCTACGGAGGTCACTACTATATCCATCACACACACAAAGCATTGCCGGTTTTGGACGAAACCCGGTTGGACCTCTCGTTGGTGGGACAGCTTTCAAAATGAAGTGGTTGTTGAAGAAGAATGGCGAGAAAATGTTCGTATGCATAGGACGTTGCTGTTGTCGTTGAGTGAGCTGCTTCGCCGGCATATAGGACTGCTGGTTTGGCATTGCTCTTGACAGCGACTGTGTGCGTTTTTGCGTTTTCATGTGGACGAAGTTTTTTGTTTGAACAGTGCTTGTGTGGACGGGATGTTTTTTATAAACGAATTTGAAAATCTTCGTTTTAGAACATACCTGTGTACGTGTGGACATAGCCTTTATCTTGGTAAACGGACCGCATAGTTGAATTTTAATTGAATAGTTGGATTTTAAATCTTATAACTTAATTTTGTGACACAATAACAGTATTACTTTGAAAATTATACATCCAGTTGGGAGTCCTCTCATTCGCCATTACCGAGCTGACAATGCATTGTGAGATATTTCGCTGTCCAAGTCTGCTCCAATGCATGCTTGATAATATGGGCAGAGCAAGAACACATCTGGGGATTTGGAGCGTACTTGGTTAGATGCAAACTTAGAAATGGAACAGTACTTTGGCTGCCACTGATGACGTTTCACAAGAACACGAGTACAGAAAAGTACACATATTGAGAAACGGCCCTTGTTTACCAACAGGCAGACACAGCAGATACACACACACACACACACACACACACACACACACACACACACACACACACACACACACACACACACACACACACACAGTACCGGTACTAATAAAACAAGGTATCCCACCGTTTTTAATTGCAGGGTAACATGATACTTTTGTAGTATCGGTATACTGTGAAACACTAATCCGAACCGAAAAATGTAAATCGACACTATTAATAAGGGCCACAAAAGTGTGCCAAGAAAATACCATTACCCCACCACCAGCAGCCTGAACCGTTGATAGAAGGCAGGATATATCCATGCTTTCAAGTAGTTTATTCCAAATTCTGACCCTACCATCCGATTGTCACAGAAGAAATCAAGACTCATCAGAACAGGCAAAGGTTTTCCAGTCTTCTACTTTATACTTTTGGCAAGCCTATGTGAATTGCAGCCTTGGTTGCCTGTTCTTAGCTGACAGGAGTGGCACCTGGTGTGGTTTTCTGCTGCAGTAGACCATCTTCATTCAAGGTTCGACATGTGCAAATAGAGATGAGTTACTGTTGCCTTTCTATCAGTTTGAACCAGTTTGACCATTCTCCTCTGACCTCTGGCATCAACAAGACAGCTGCCACCTACTGGATATTTTCTCCTTTTTGGACAATTCTCTGTATTTTTATTTATTTATTTATTTTTAGCAAGACATTGCATTTACGATGATTTAAATCTTATATGCACCTCTTTTGATCTTGCTTTCCCCTCAGCGTCCCAGAAAGGTCGGGGCAAAGTTCTCTGGTACAGGCATCGCCCCAGATGAACACCAACAGATTCAGCTTTCACTGGATTATGATGGGAAGAGAGATCGCTGGAATGGTTATGACCCTGAGGAACACATGCGCATTGTGGAGGAATATGCAAAAGTGGACTTGGTAAAATCGCCCGATAGCTGATAAGCCTAACATCTTCCTGTTCATTTATTATAGGCCACGTTGTTGTGTAGTAACTTCTGTTCTTTCTGTGTTACAGGCAAAACGCACTTTAAAAGCTCAAAGGCTACAGGAGGAGTTGGCCACTGGAAAATTGGATCAAACAGTATGTACTTACACCTGAGGGCAAATCACTTTTGGTCTATGAATATGAAACAGATTCAAATCAAGGCAGCACTGATGATAACCTTAGAGGTTTTAATGATTTCTATTGTGCAGCATACAGCTTTTTGTTGTTAGTACACAATTATGTGATTCGGTTGACTTTATCCCAGCAAGTGGGCTATTTGGCATTTGTGTATCATTTACACTGACATGTTTTGTTTTTCCAGATATGTGTGTGGGTCTCGTGTGCACAAACGTGCAAAAAAACGTTAATATATTTATTACTCTTCATTCAATGTATATGGGAGGCTGTTTTCAGTTTCGTATGAGGCATATATCCACATTATATTGATTCAGTGTGAGCCCCGTGGGTGACGAGAAAAACATCAACGCATGTATTAACAATGCTAAAGTGGCACTTTATTTGTAGACACACTGTGTTCTAGATGAAAGGTAGGTGCATAGTCATTGATGATAATGGGCTAAATCTGTGTGTTCGAGGTGTTTGAAGTGATGGAGTTTCGTGCTGGAGAAAATTCAGTATGGAATTGTGGAAAAATGAGAACTGTACAAATTGGGTGTTTTACTCACCAACGATTATTAAGAATGAAATCACTAATGAGCTGTTGAGTTGAGAAATTTGTTAAAACCATATTTGTTTATAATTGAGAGTCTAAAATGTTGCCGAGTGATGCAAAGAAGGTAGTGAAGAACGACTGGTATTTTGGCAATGGTACTATATGTGTGGGGTCTTCAGAAGTGTCTGTCATCCTGTTATCAAATTATTCAAGTGCTCACATAAACAGGAAAATAGTTTCTCCGTATGCCTATCATTTAACCTGATACCATTTGTTTTTTCCTGATCTGCTTGTGTCTACAAACGACTGGGTTGTGGAAAAATAAACCCATATTAAGGTACATTTATTTAGACCAGGAAGGACAGCATTGTGTGCAATTAGCATTGATGACTGCGTAGTGTTCAAGTGAAATTTTGAGGCACCCTTCTTTGTTGGTGGGTGGCAAAGTCACTGTAGAGATTTGTGTAATGTACTTTAAAATGAAATCAGATTGCTGATTGCTCAAAGACTTAAGGTTTTAGTTATGTATTTATGTGCTTGTAAACAAGTTTGATCAAATTACAGCTAAAAAGTGATACTAGTTTTCCATGATCTGCACATCAGAGATTCCGATTATATTTTGCAGGAGAGGGAGCACAACAGTGAGGATGAAGATGAGGACAAATATGCAGATGATATTGACATGCCTGGCCAGAACTTTGACTCCAAGAGACGTATCACTGTGAGGAATCTGAGAATCAGAGAGGACACTGCTAAGGTGAGCACCATTATTAAAACACGAGTCAGCTCTTTAACACACTATTAATATGCTCTATAATGTATTGTTTTAGTTTTAGCCAACAATTTTAAGAAGTAGGTAATGAAGCAAATTATTGTACATTGTGCAGTTTGCCTTTTCTGAATTGTTTTGACTGAGAGACATGTAATTTTTAAATGTGTTATTTTTGCACACCTACATTACTCTCAAGAACTCAGCATGACTTTAAGGGTGTACTCACACTAGACAATTTGAACCGCGCCCGGGCGCGTTTGGTGCCCGAGTGCGGTTTGTTTAGCTAGTGTGAGTGCTCCCAATCGCGCTGGGGCGCGATTCACGAATCGCACTCGGGCCCGCTTGAAATAGGTGGCTTTCGTCAGCACAGCGCACTTCATTGTTGTACATATGTGATCGAGTAATCACATACTTTCGTGCCTTTCTTTGGTTTCGTTTTGTTCGCGCTGACACACAGCCCTAATACGCATAATAAGTGCATTGATAATGCAGCTCACTGTGTTCCAACTTCTTATGCTGCACATTGGACTCTCTGCTTATACAGGGCTTTTTTATTTCTCTATGTTCGTGCTGACACACAGCCCTAATAAGCCTTATAATAAGGTGCATTGATTATGCGATGCCCTGTATTTCGCCTTATCGTGCTGTACAGCGGACTTCCTGCTTGTATTTAATATGTATTTAATATGTGACTTTTTTGTTTCTCTTTGTTCGCGCTAACACACAGTCCTAATAAGCCTTATAATAAGTGTATTGATAATGCAGCGCTCTGTGTTCCGGCTTCTCGCGCTGCACATCGGACTCTATGCTTAAACTTATACGTGGCTTTTTTATTTCTATTTGTTCGCACTGACACACAGCTCTAATAAGCCTTATAATAAATGTACTGATGATGAACTATTTTTTTGGCATCTCGTGCTTATGGAGGCAGCTGCACAGCGCGCACAAAACGAAAGCAAATAACGGCATAAACGTATGTGATTACCCGATCATATGTACAAGTGTGCTGCGCGAGCGAGCATGGTGATGATGAATGCATGACAAAAGCGCGTTCCTATGTGAGGCTAGTGTGAGTGTGGGCCAGAACGCGTTTGTCCCCCCTCCCCATTCGCGCTCTGGCCCGGTTCAGGCAACCGTGCTCAGTGTGAGTGCACCCTAAGATTACTCGGAAGTGTACAATGGGGAAAAAAAGTATTTAGTCAGCCACTGATTGTGCAAGTTCCCCTACTTAGAAAGATGACAGAGGTCTGTAATTTTCATCATAGGTACACTTCAACTATGAGAGACAAAATGAGAAAATATAAAATCCAGGAAATCACTTTGTAGGAATTTTAGAGAATTGAATTGTAAATCATAGTGGTAAATATGTATTTGGTCACCCACAAACAAGCAAGATCTCTGGCTCTCACAGACCTGTAACTTCTTCTTTAAGAAGCTCTTCTGTCCTCCACTCGTTACCTGTATTAATGGCACCATCTGTATAATAAAAGCCTGTCCACAGCTTCAAACATTCAGACTCCAAACTCAACCATGGCCGAGATCAAAGAACTGTTGAAGAGCTGTCGAAAGACACCAGGAAGAAAATTGTAGACCTGCAACAAGCTGGGAAGAGTGAATCTACAATAGGCAAGCAGGTTGGTGTGAATAAATCAACTGTGGGAGCAATTGTAAGACATACAAGACCATTGATAATCTCCCTCGATCTGGAACCCCTCGCAAGATCTCATCCCATGGGGTCAAAATGATCATGAGAATGGTGAGCAAAAATCCTAGAACTACACGGAGGTACCTGATGAATTAGCTGCAGAGAGCTGGGACCAAAGTAACAAAGGCTACCATCAGTAACAGTACGCCGAGGGAGACTCAGATCCTGCAGTGCCAGGCGTGTCCCCCTGCTTAAGCCAGTACATGTCCAGGCACATCTGATGTTTGCCAGAGAGCATATGGATGATCCAGAAGAGGATTGGGAGAATATCATGTGGTCAGATGAAACGAAAATAAAACTTTTTGGTAAAAACTCAGCTTGTCGTGTTTGGAGGAAGAAGAATGCTGAGTTGCATCCCAAGAACACCATACTTACTGTGAAGCATGGGGGTGGAAACATCATGTTTTGGGGCTGTTTTTATGCAAAGGGGACAGGACAGCTGATCCGTGTTAAGGGAAGAATGAACGGGGCCATGTATCGTGAGATTTTAAGCCAAAACCTCCTTCCATCAGTGAGAGCATTGATGATGGAACGTGGCTGGGTCTTTCAGCATGACAATGGTCCCAAACACACCGTTCGGGCAACGAAAAAGTGGCTCCGTAAAAAGCATTTCTAGATCCTGGAGTGGCCTAGCCAGTCTCCAGAACTCATCCCCATAGAAAATTTGTTTAGGAAGTTGAATGTCTGTGCTGCCCAGCGACAGCTCGAAAGCCTCACTGTTCTAAAGGAGATCTGCATGGAGGAATGGGCCAAAATACCAGCTACAGTGTGTGCAAACCTGGTGAAGACTTACAGGAAACGTTTGACCTCTGTCATTGCCAACAAAGGTTATGTTACAAAGTATTGAGTTGAAGTTTTGTTATTGACCAAATACTTCTTTTCCACCATGATTTACAATTAAATTCTTTAAAAATCCTACAATGTGATTTCCTGGATTTTTTTTCTCATTTTGTCTCTCATAGCTGAAGTGTACCTATGATGAAAATTACAGGCCTCTCATCTTTCTAAGTAGGAGAACTTGCACAATCAGTGGCTGACTTAATCCTTTTGTCCCCCACTGTATGTCTTAAGATATTCCCAATTCTAACACCCTTGTTTTGTTGTAGTACTTGAGAAACCTGGACCCAAATTCAGCTTACTATGACCCAAAGACCCGAGCCATGAGAGAGAACCCCTATTCAAACACTGGCAAGATTCCAGAAGAGTATGTATTCTGCCACATGCCTAATTTTTCTATATGCAAAATATAGGAACTTGAACTGCTATGTTGTTCTGATGTACACAGAATTGTCATACTTTTTTGTGTTGATGCTGTAGATCTAATAAATTAATCATTTGGAATTATATTTGTGTTGAATTCCGACTGTATACAGATAACAGACTGACAGTTTCAGGCACTTGAACTCAGTATTTAAATATATTGTTTCTGAACCTGTTGCTTTTTGTTTCTGTCTGTTTGGCAGGGTGGGGTATGCTGGTGACAACTTTGCTCGCTACACAGGAGACACAATTAGCATGGCACAGACACAGTGTAAGTTACCCTCTGTTAGAGATTTAGCTTCTCAGGAGTCAGGAGATGGGTCTTCAGCATAGTTTATTACACAGACAGAGGATCATGTTTGGGTACAGCTGCGTAGATCACCATTCTGAAATGCATACTATATTTTTTAAAGCAAGCTTTATGTACCCTAGGTTTGACAGAAAGGGGTAAGAGAAAGGTGGAGTTTAAAGAGGTGTGATAGTCAAGTCAAGTCAAGTCAAGTCAGATTTATTTATATAGCGCTTTTTACAATGGAGCAGTGTCTCAAAGCAACTTTACAAGTTTAGATTATCTCCTAATAACTACGTCCAATCCCAAATTGAGCGAGCCTAGGGCGACAGTGGCAAGGGAAATACTCCCTAGTTCTAGGAAGAAACCTTGGGAGGATCAAGACTCAAAAAGGACCCAACCTCCCTGGGGCGGCGTAGATGATAAATCTAAGGGCGAACTAAAGTCATGGAGTCAAAGTTCGAATAGAATGTGAAGTATGCACATCGACATTAAGTGGCCGGGGTATTTGATGATAAATCTAAGAGCGAACTAAAGTCATGGAGTCAAAGGTTCGAATAGAATGTGAAGTATTTGCACATCGACATTAAGTGGCCCGGGTATGATGATGATAAAAATCTAAGAGCGAAACTAAAAGTCATGGAGTCATGCTCGAATAAAATGTGAATTATGCAAGTTGGGGAGCTCCATCAGATGTACATCATGTGTGGGGCCCGGAACTGCCGGAACACAGCTCGGAGAGAAAAAACAGAAAAAAAGATTAGTTATTGATTAAGAGCACAGTGTCTATTAACAATCACTGATGGCCATGTCAATCACTGATGCCAAGGTTGTAGCATGAGAGGAACCCCGGCAGCATTAGCTATAGCAGCATAGCTAGAAAAGCTAGAAAAGAGGAAGAACTGGAAGGAAAACACAGCCCCAAGAAGGGATCACATGAGACATGGCAAACCCCACGAGCCGGCAGACAGCGGCAGAAGAAGAGCAAAACCCAACGTCTCTGATCACCATAAGACTCTTTTATGGGACTATGAACCCCCAGCTCTGCCCTTATTCTAAGGCAAGGTTTGCATGAGTCAAGATCACGAGGACCCAAGCCTAGTTCAGCCAGACCGCCCACCCGGAAACACTCCCGTGGCAAGCGGAACAACAAGGCAGGCAGGCCAGACATGACTTCAGACTCCGGCCTCAGCAACCCAAACCATGCAACCTGGTTTAAATCTAGTCAAAAGCCTGCGTAAATAAGTATGTCTTTAGCCTAGACTTAAAACTTTGGAGGGTGTCTGATTCTCGAACGAAAGTGGGAAGTTTAGTCAGATAGTCAGATGCTGGAGGAAGAGGTGTGATGTAGACCAAGGATGTTGATGGATAGAGGGACATTTCAATGTACAAAAAGGTGTAGGGAGACAGGATGGGAAGCCAAGAGGTGTGCGGAACAGGGAGATTGGTAGTGTGAGTTACGGGATGGGGAGAACAATGGTTGTCAGGCAAGACAGTCGAGAGGGTGTGAGACAGTGAATACGTTATTGTAAGTATTTTCTTTCACCTCATGCACATTTTTAGTACTAATCCCACTGTGACTGTTTGTCACACAGATGAAGTCAAACAGATTATTTCTTATTCAGACATGATGTGGAAAAATTTGTTTGTGTGATTTATAACCAGTGAATTGATTCCAATTTTCATGCTTGTAGTCTGAGAATAACTTTTTTTTTTTTTTTAAATACACCAACATTTTAATGTATCTTGCAATTCAATCTATACTTTGGCACGAAATATTTTCAGTTAATATAACTATGCTAATGTTCTTTTGTGAGTATTTCTGTATTTCTTCCTGTTACAAAATTGTGATTGCTGGCAATAAGGGGTGGGAGATTTTTATTTATTTTATTTTATTTTATTTATTTTGTATAAATTTTTTTATAGACATTTGAAATGTGTGATCTGCCTTAACAGAGAAATTGTGAGAACCGTCATTGTAAACACTTTTGCTTTGCTTTCACTGTGCTGATGTGGCATCCATAGGTGTTTAACAACCAGACGCTACTTGTTCAGTAGTCCAGCAGGTGAAATGGTGGCACAAGTGTACAACTTTGGTTCAATCCCAAACTCTGAGTCCACCTGTGTGGGGTTTGCTTTCTTGTGTCCATGTGGGTTTACTCTGGGTATTCTGGTTTCCTCCCAATACAGTGGCATGTGGTCAGGCCCTTCTAACCCTTCTGAGAAGGGGTAACAACAGGTGTATGTAAAATATTAGATACATATTTATTTCGTGAATGAAGTACAATCAAAAATAGCATCCAATTCACAACGCTACTTTGCATTTTCTTGGTTGTTATGGGATGCATATCTGACTGAAAGAGCTACTAACCAATTAGAACTGCTTATTAGAATGACCTGTTTGTGTGACCCTTCTGATGACAACAGATGACAACTTCTGAACAGACAAGATATCTGACCAATCAGATTTTTGATATTTACTATGGGGGCTGGCCCATAAAGGTGTAACCCCATCTCAAAGGTTCTACGTATTCGTCATTCATAAATAAACGTCACTGTCTATGCACGTGCTAATTTGGCTTAGATAACGTCAAATGGTGACTTGCAAGGAAACTTGCAATATGTTGGCAATAATGCAGCCAAGTCTACCTACAAAGTAATAGACCATTTTCTGGCAAAGGAGCGGTGGATGGACTTTAT
>JAJAGP010003433.1:45000-74014 GCA_025084515.1 Ancistrus triradiatus
ATTTTTAAGACCTTGGTCATTAAAATGAACAGACATTGATCAACAGGATGTTATATATCTCTATATAGTAATTTAGATGTTTTTTAAATGATATAAATGGATTCGCAATATAAATAACCTCGTCTTCACGGAAGTGCCGGTGGCTTGGCATTACATACCTCAGATCAAGGATTAAGATTAGCTTTCTGGAATCCATTTCCAACTGTGTAAATCGGAAACATAAGATACGTTGGCATTTGTCATGTTCTTCCATGACAAAGCATCAAGTTCTTCATACAAAGCATACTGTAAACCCTTCTTTAGCTTCAAGAACACGTTCATAAGAGCATACAACAACGTGCATAACAGATGAAACTTTGCAAAGAGACTGTGGAAGTGTAGCGTTCAAATAAACAGATGTGCATAGTCAGTGATGTAATGTGTGACGTTGGGGTGACATGGCACGAGTGAAGCGTGCTGGGAACTGGAGTGCGGAATAGGTGTTGTCATGAAACTCAATCTTTGTTAATTTTTGGAAATTCACAATGGTTATATAAAATACAGTAATGTACATAAATAAGCAGTTCACATAGGAATCTGTCATAATTATTAAGTAAAATGTGGTCATGAGAGTTCAGTACAGTACTGTAACATCATACATCAGGCATCACTGTACGGTATCTTTGCTGTTTTGTGTCTGTTTACAGCCACAACCTCCATAGTATCTTTTGGCGTTCATAATACTGTTAGAGTGCTTTATTTCAAGATGCTAAAAATTGCTGTTGTTGCCACCTCCAGGTACAACTGTTGTGTGTCTGAAATTGTAAAGCCAAAATAATAACACTTTTGTTTACTTCATCAGTGTGACAGTTAGTTATGTTTATTTGAGGATACCACAAATCATAATCATGAATTAGGATATGATTGCTGTTCATGTAGAATGTCTTCAGTTTTTTCCTGTGTGGATTAACTGATTTCTTTTCTTTCTTTTCTTAGTGTATCTGGGGCTCTTACTGGAAAGATGGCAACTGGGGTTACAAATGCTGCAACTCACTGGTCAAACAGAGTTACTGCACTGGGGAGGCTGGAAAGAAAACAATGGTAAGTCGGGACCCCGGAATATCCTAGGTGTAAGTGATGCTTCCTTTAGTTCTTTTGTAAAGTAGAACTTCACTCTTTTGTTTAATGAGCTCATGTAATGTAGATTTCGTGGTTTGTTGTGCAGAACACTTCATGCGTCCCATTTGAGGAAGGGTTAGAAGATATAAACCAGGAGACGCCAAAGACACTTTTAGAGGTACAAACACTTTGCTAACTGCCTTCTCTCCAGTCAGTTTTTTTTCCTCTTTATCTGTTGATTTCTTTTTTCCTTGTGCACACACATTTTGATCTGATTTTCTGGAAATACAGTGTTTCTTGAAAGTGTTGTATCCGAACATCCATATATCGTTCGTTTCTATGATTTTGGAATGTTTTAAGTTAGGAGCCTCTGGTCCCAAGGGGAAAACTTAAACAATACAAAGGATCTCTTTTCCATACCAGATAAGGAGATTAGTTTCATTAGGGCTATATGTGTTTTATTTAGGTTTGCAGAGACAGCCAGTCTATATAAGCAGTTAACTATAGCAGATGGGTAGAGACTTACAGATTGGTTTGAGTTCTCTCCAAGAAATCTGGATGCTTGATTTGAAGCTGTTCTTTATGTAATAAATCTTTTTATATAACAAGTAAGACAGTGTCAGCAGAGTTTTCCTTCATCATCTTCACAGCATCGCTATGAAATAAACAACAGTGAACAGTTTGTGAACAGTGTCCAATTTTTTATATTGCTGTGTAAATATGATCATAAGACTTTCCATAGAAATCCATAATGTAGATAAAATGAACCCAATTAAACATATGGGCTAGTAATAATGGGCTTGGAATTTTATCACATTCCTCCATACAGAACAGCTTCAATTCTGGGATGTTGGTGGGTTTCCTCACATTAACTGCTCGCTTCAGGTCCTTTCACATTTCGATTGGATTAAGGTCAGGACTTTGACTTGGCCATTCCAAAACACTAACTTTATTCTTCTTTAATAATTCTTTGGTAGAATGACTTGTGTGCTTAGGATCGTTGTCTTGCTGCATGTCCCTCCTTCTCTTAAGGTTCGGTTCATGGACAGATGTCCTGACATTCTCCTTTAGAAATCTCTGATATAATTCAGAATTCATTGTTCCATCAATGATGGCAAGCCGTCCTGGCCCAGATGCAGCAAACCAGGCTCAAACCATAATACTACCATCACCATGTTTCACAGATGGGATAAGGTTCTTATACAGGAATGCAGTGTTTTCCATTCTCCAATCATAACTCTTTTCTTGTCTATGTGATCTTCAGCAAACTGCAGACGAGCAGCAATGTTGTTTTTGGAGAGCAGTGGCTTTCTCCTTCAATGCTGCCATGCACACCATTGTTGTTCAGTGTTTTTCTGATGGTGGACTCATGAGCATTAATATTAGCCAATGTGAGAGAGGCCTTCAGTTGTTTAGAAGTTAGCCTGGTCCTTTGTGTCCTCATCAACTATTACATGCCTTGCTATTGGAGTCATCTTTGTTGGTCGACCACTCCTGAGGAGGGTAACAATGGTCTTGAATTTCCTCCATTTGTACACAATGTGTCTGACTGTTGATTGGTGGAGTCCAAACTCTTTGGAGATGGTTTTGTACCATTTTCCAGCCTGATGAGCATCAGCAACTCTGAGATCCTCATAAATCTTCTTTGTTTTGTGCCATAATTACACTTACACAAACATGTCTTGTGAAGAGCAGACTTTGATAGATCCCTGTTCTTTAAATAAAACAGGGTGCCCACTCACACCTGATTGTCATCCTGTTGATTGAAAACACCTGACTCTTATTTCACCTTGAAATTAACTGCTAATCCTAGAGGTTCACATACTTTAGCCACTCACTAATATATAATATTGAATCATTTTCCTCAATAAATAAATGACCAAGTATAATATGTTTGTCTTATTTGTTTAACTGGGTTCTTTTTATCTACTTTTAGGACTGACATCTGATGATGTTTTAGGTCAAATTTATGCAGAAATATAGAAAATGCTAAAGGGTTCACAAACTTTAGCAACTTTGTAATAGTCCACAAGGTCATAATGGAACCCAGGGTAACTTCTAAGCAACTCAACGTGTTAATTTTGATGAGTCCACCATCAAGGGAACACTGAAAACAATGGTGTGTATGTTTGTGGACAAATAAGACTACAGAAGAACTTGGTTTAAATAAGAAGAACACTGGAGAAAAAAGAACACTGCATTCCAGAATTACAAGAACCATAACACGTCTGTGAAACATGGTGATGGGAGTATCATGATTTGGGCCTGTTTTGCTCCATCTGGGGCAGGATGACACACCAACTGATATACCACTGATTTTTGAATTATATCACCAGATTCTAAAGGAAAACATCATCAGTCTGTGATCTGAGTTTCAAGACAATGTGGGTCATGAGGCAAAACAATGACCTTAACCACACAAGTTATTCTACCAAGGAATGGATAAGGAACAATAAAGTTTATGTTTTATGACCAACTGAAAGTCCTGACCCTAATCCAGGTGTGGAAGGAACTGAAGCAGGCAGTTCATGTGAGGTAACTCAACAACTTCCCAGGGTTGAAGATGTTCTGTACAGAGGAATGTGCTATGATTCCACCAGGTTGATGTGCAGCACTGATCAGTAGTTACAGAAAGCAGTTATTGCTGCACAAGCTGGTCACCCTAGATACTAAAAAGCAAAGGTTCACACACTAGTCACAGATATGTAATGATGGATTGCGTTTCTTAATAAAGACATAATCAAGTATATTTTTTCATTTGTTTAACTGAATTCTATGCATTTACTTTTAGGATCTCTTTGAATATCTAATGATATGTTAGGTCAACATTGTACATTTATAGGGCAGTGTACAAGACTGATTTAAAAAATAAAAAAAATTTTTCTAGATGCACCAAGAAAAGATGAAAGAGAAGAAGAACAGGAAACATAAAAAGAAGGATGCAGACGGTAGTGATGAGGAAGATGAAGTGAAAAAGAAAGAGAAGCTGAAAAAGGTGTGTGTTTTTACTGTTTTGTATAAGCATTGTAATATAAATGTAACATAATCCACTTCAGTCAGCATTTGTCCAAGCTTTGGTAATTCCATCCTTGAAAAATGCTACTCTGTGCTATTTCCAGCTGTATTAGCAGTGTTAGGCTTTTCTGCCTTCCATCTTTAATTCTATGCATTTTATCATCAACCCCCTCCTGATCACCCCTCCCAGCAGGGGTGTCTAAATATTTTTTGTATTTATTAGTGTAAATATGTGCAACTTGCTTCCTACAGTCACTGAACAGAAATACCATACTAAAATGGAACAATGAATGCAGTACACTATGGAATTTATTTGAATGTTATGAATGAATTGAATTAAATGAATTTCAGTGTGTGTTCACATCCTTCAGTTTATTTAGGTAAAAACAACACTGGCCTACTTGAGAGAGAATGAAATAAATCAGACATTTAGTAGGAATTAATGGCATAATTAATTACTTATTTAAATTTTTATTTGGCATTGTTTTTGTTGCCCAGTTTAAGTGGTGTCTGTAAAGAACTCAAGTCCATGCATATAAGTTGTCTCATGTGTTGGCTCATTCTTTATTTTACTTCCTGAATTTAAATAAACTACTAGAGCTACATTAGTTACAGTGGGGCAAAAAAGTATTTAGTCTGCCACTGATTGTGCAAGTTGTCCTACTTAGAAAGATGAGAGAGGTCTGTAATTTTCATCATAGGTACACTTCAACTATGAGAGACAAAATGAGAAATAAAATCCAGGAAATCACATTGTAGGATTTTTAAAGAATTTAATTGTAAATCATGGTGGAAAAGAAGTATTTGGTTACCCACAAACAAGCAAGATTTCTGGCTCTCATAAACCTGTAACTTCTTCTTTAAGAAGCTCTTCTGTCCTCCACTCATTACCTGCATTAATGGCACCTGTTTGACCTCGTTATCTGTATAAAAGACACCTGTCCACATCCTCAAAAAGTCAGACTCCAAACTCAACCATCGCCAAGACCAAAGAGCTGTTTAAGGACACCAGGAAGAAAATTGTAGACCTGCACCAGGCTGGGAAGAGTGAATCTACAATAGGCAAGCAGGTTGGTGTGAATAAATCAACTGTGGGAGCAATTGTAAGGCATACAAGACCATTGATAATCTCCCTTGATCTGGGGCTCAACGCAAGATCTCATTCCGTGGAGTCAAAATGATCATGAGAACGGTGAGCAAAAATCCCAGAACTACACAGAGGGACCTGATGAATGACCTCCAGGGAGCTGAGACCAAAGTAACAAGGCTACCATCAGTAACACACTATGCCAAGATTGACTCAGATCCTGCAGTGCCAGGCGTGGTCCCGTCCCCCTGCTTAAGCCAGTACATGTCCAGGCCTGTCTGAAGTTTGCCAGAGAGCATATGGATGATCCAGAAGAGGATTGGGAGAATATCATGTGGTCAGATGAAACCAAAATAGTAATTTTTGGTAAAAAGTTGTAGCAAACCTATGACTACACTTTTAAATTGATTAATTTTTAATGAAAAAACGGGGCACCACCGGATCGTTTGTGGACTGGTAGATCCGGAAACCAGTTGGAAAGAGAAAAGAGAAATTGATCAGTCTAGGTCTGAATAGTGAATTCAAAGTTATATCTCGACCTTTGTTGAATAAAACTATCTCACACCAAGCGGTTAGTTCAAAAAGGTTATAACAAGTTTATTAGCTACAAACAAGGCAATACCAACAGACTATCTGATGTAAACACATATGTATCACAATATTAAAATCAGGAAATGATGGCAAAAGTACATCTATCACAGTATTAAAATCAGAAAACAAGTTGACTGTATGTGTAACTTATTGCACCATAATAATTACCCAGAGTCGAAGTTATGAAGTAGTTTGTTACGACGTAGTGAGTTGTTATTATTAAAACAAGTTACGTTGAAAGTGAATAGTATGGTAGAAGCTACTTAGACGTGGATGAGTCTACGTTGAAGTGTGGTTTAAGATTAAACGCAAGGTTCGAGAATCAGGAACCCAGAAAAGCCATAAACGGTACTCGCCTGGAAGGTCACTTGAATGGTTCGGGGCATTCAACCCTGGCCCGGTTGTCCAAAAGGCACGATTTTGGGGAGAGTTGGCCCCCGTCTTTCGATGCCCACCGTCGCTCTGAAAAGGCCTCTTAGCGGCCTAGCTCTTTGGTTTCTTGCCGATGGTTTGACCACATTGACTTGAGGTGACTTCAAATGGCTCACTTCCCTGTTTAGGCTGCAGGCGTTCACGATTCCTCGACATTTTGCGTGCGTACAACTCAGAATCTATCTTGGCCACAGTAAAGGTGGAGTTGACACGTTTCTAGCACCACGAGCTTCAACAGACTTTAAAAACTTAAAATCTACGATGTAGTCGAGAGTGAAGGAGATCTTGGCTGGTTGGTCTTTCAACTATCTTCTAATTCGGCAATACCGAACTACTTAAGACTGCTCTACACAGGAAACTTAACGTAAAATAAACGCGAAAACTTGAGCAAAACGAATAACAAAAAGGCTGACAAATTGCAACTTTAAAAGACACGAAAAATAAAATACTTAGACGAACAAAGAGAACAAAGGCACACAGACTCGAAGCTTAGCTTGACCATGAGGTTGGCACGTGTTACTTTGTATGTCCCGGATCGTGGCCGGCCGGAGGCGGGGGTACAAGGAGTTGCCCTGACTTAGCCAATGAAAAGCCAACTCATCAGTAAGTCCCTTCTATCGTGGTTGTGTCTTATTTCACCACATGAGCTACAAGCATTCTAACTTGGATTAAATATATTCCTACATATCTAAGGTGATTTAAAGTATCACATAATAACCAAAAATCCGCAAAGTTACAAGTTTAGTAGCAGAGCTTCGTTGTAAGGTTCAAATGATCAAAGGAACCTTGAATTAATAACCTAGAACATTGTTAAATCAATCTATGTAAATTCTATCTACAGTACATACATTTTCTATTCCTTAAACAAGTAATAATACGATCGATACAAGATGTAGGAAACAGTACATTCTAAATAACAACTTCATTTCTGTTCTTTTATGAACAAGTATTAAACCCGTGCAATCGATACATATAGATAAACAAGTCAAGTCAGATTTATTTATATAGTCAAGTCAAGTCAAGTCAAATTTATTTATATAGCGCTTTTTACAACACAGCATTGTCTCAAAGCAGCTTTACAAATATATTAGATCAAAGCCCTAGTTGAGCAAGCCTGCGGCGACAGTGGCAAGGAAAAACTCCCTTGTAGGAAGAAACCTTGGGAGGACCCAAGACTCAAATAGGGACCCATCCTCCTTGGGCAGCTTAGATGTTAAATACAATAATTGAAGAGTATATGTAAAGATAACACCCTATTTAAATTTAGAATAGAATAATTATATAGACTAAGATGATTTGAACTAATAAAAAAAAATAGAGAATAAGATCTATAGCATATAAGGTTATGATTGAATGAGTTTAAATGAACAGGTAGTCCAAGTAGAAGAGTTACTGTAGTTTTGTTTTTGTGTTGTGTAGTAGTTGTGTCCCGGAGTTTGAACAGGTAGTCCAAGTGGAAGAGTTACTGTAGTTTTTGTGTGTGTCCCGGAGGTTATTATACCCTCTGATGGGTTACTGAGTAATGGTATGAGGACTGGAACAGAGAGAGTCACCAGAGGATTACAGTACGTTCAGCAGATGAGGAGAAAAGGCAGTGTTGTCAGCTGCATCACTAAATCTAAGGACTTCATCCTCAAGTCGCTGGGGGTAGTGAGGAGAGGCGGTGTTTGTCCTTGCAGCGCGAAGAAACCGTCAGAAACCGTGAGCTACATCCTCAGGACACAAAAACCCAGACCAGGGTTTTGTGTCCGCGCCATCTCGGAAATAGAGAACACAAGAATGTGTTAAAAACATGATATTATAAGTAAACATTCATTGTAAAATGTCAAATATTGTTTTAAGGCTTCCCAAAGGCCTGAGTAAATAAGTGTGTTTTTAATCTTGACTTGAAGATCAGGAGCGAGTTTGAATCACGAACAGTGACAGGGAGGCTATTCCAAAGGTGAGGGGCTATGTATGAGAACGCTCTTCCCCCTGTAGTGACTTTTTTAATCCTAGGGACTACAAGTAATCCGCACCTTGTGAACGAAGTAAGCGTGATGGGTTATAGTGCTGAATTAGTTCACTTAAAATACTGCGGGCGGTGCCAGGCCATGTAGAGCTTTATAGGTTAGCAATAAAATTTTATAATCAGTACGAAAATTTAATTGGCAGCCAGTGCAAAAGATGATAGAACGGGACTAATATGGTCAAACTTCCTAGTTTCTAGTAAGTACTCGTGCTGCTGCATTTGTGTACCAAACTGGAGCTTGTTAAAGGATCTACCAGAGCAACCAGCAAAAAGGGCATTTGACAGTAATCTAACCTTGAAGTTATAAAATGCATGGATCAGTTTTTCAGCATCATTAACGGAAAGAATATTTCTTATTTTTGTGATATTACGCAGTTGAAAAAAAGCAACTCTGGTGATGTCACTGATGTGTGCATCAAAAGAGAGGTCTGAGTCCATTGTGACACCCAAATTTTTTACTACTGAGCTGGGGGTGACAGAGAAAGCGTTATTAATATTTAACACTAGATTAGTCAAACTTCTCCCTTGCAGCCTTTGGACCAAAAGTAAATACTTCAGTTTTATCTGAATTCAGTAGAAGAAAGTTTACACGACATCCAGTCTTTTATATCCTCAATCTTACTGAGTCTGTGGATTTTGTTTGGTTTGGCTGATATATACAACTGTGTGTCGTCTGCATAACAGTGGAAGTTAATTCCATGTTTATCAATAATATTCCCTAAGGGGATAGAATATAAAGAGTAAATATAGAGGTCCCACAACACTGAGACCCTGGGAACGCCATACTTTACTTTTGTAGTATCCGAGCATGAGTTATTTACAAGGACAAATTGTGAGCGATCACTCAGATACGATTCAAACCAGGAGAGTGCGAGTCCTTTAATACCTACTGTGTTTTCTAGCCTTTTCAATAAAATATTATGATCTACAGTATCAAATGCTGCACTAAGGTCTAAAAGAACAAGGAAAGAGACACATCCATTTCGGAGGACATTAACAGATCATTAACTATCCTAACTAATAATGCGGTTTCTGTACTGTGGTTTCTGAATCCTGAATGACTGAACGAAATGTTTCATGAATATTATTTCTGTGTAAATAAGAGCATAATTGTTGGGAGACGACTTTTTCTAGAACCTTAGAGATAAAAGGAAGGTTAGCTATTGGCCTATAGTTAGATAGCACAAGTGGATCAAGATGATTAGGTTTTTTTAATCAGGGGCCTAATAACTGCACATTTAAAAGACTTTGGTACGTATCCAAGGTTAAGGGATGAATTTATTATGGTAAGTAGGGGTTCTATAATGGCAGGGATTAGATCTTTAAGTAAACGCGTTGGTATAGGGTCCAGTAGACATGATGAGGATTTTGAACAACTAATTAATTTAGTTAGTTCAATTTGGGAGATCGGATTAAAAGAATGTAGTTGTAAAACATTGTTAGATAGGCCTTCAGCACTCATGTTCCTCAGGGTGAGCTGCTGCTTGCTATATAGCGCTTTTTACAATGGAGCATTGTCTCAAAGCAACTTTACAAGTTTAGATTATCTCCTAATAACTACGTCCAATCCCAAATTGAGCAAGCCTAGGGCGACAGTGGCAAGGAAAAACTCCCTAGCGGTTATTAGGGAAAAAACTAAACAGCGGTTATTTCTAATCATAACCATTAGTATAGCACAACTGGATCATATTACGTATAGAAAAATGATCATTATACTAAAACATTAACCAAATAGAGACGAAAATACATGACAAATCAGTAACATGCATATACATACAATTATATATGTGGATATTAAAATTTTCCCTGATCATTTCGCATGAAATAGCCAAGTACATATGGGTGTGTTTGGACTTATTATTAAGCAAATCTCATGGCTTCCTTAACTAAGTGTTCTAGGTGAGGCTAATCTGTTCCCAACAAAAATGTAATACTTTTATTAAAGTTTGTCTCAAAAGCTGATAGTTTCTTGGTGTCCAGGGCTGTCTTTCTGGCGCCAGGCCGACTGCGAGAAGTTGGAGAGAAATTTGAGGAACTTTGTGGCCTGGACCATTGAAACTCCCTTTTTAAGATTAGCACATGGACTTAGTTTATGATTGGAGAAGGTTGTAGGTCTGTTTAAACAGACCTTCAATTCTGTTGGTTTGAGCAAGAGTCTGGCATTGATGGGCCATCACTTGGTGGGTTCGAGAAGAGGTTGGGGTTGTTTATCTGGCCATTAATCTGTGCAGAGTCTTGTCCAGATGTTGCGGCCATGTATCGTGAGATTTTAAGCCAAAACCTCCTTCCATCAGTGAGAGCATTGAAGATGGAACGTGGCTGGGTCTTCCAGCATGACAATGATCCCAAACACACCGCTCGAGCAACGAAGGAGCGGCTTTGTAAAAAGCATTTCAAGGTCCTGGAGTGGCTAAGCCAGTCTCCAGACCTCAACCCCATAGAAAATGTGTGGAGATAGTTGAAAGTCCGTGTTGCCCCAAAACATCACTGCTCTAGAGGAGATCTGTATGGAGGAATGGGCCAAAATACCAGCTACAGTTTGTGCAAACCTGTTGAAGACTTGCAGGAAACGTTTGACCTCTGTCATTGCCAACAAAGGTTATGTTACAAAGTATTGAGTTGAACCAAATTTATTGACCAAATATTTATTTTCCACCATAATTTACAGGTTTTTTTTTAATCCTACTATGTGATTTCCTGGATTTTTTTCTCTTTTTGTCTCTCATAATTGAAGTGTACCTATGATGAAAATTAGAGACCTCTCTCATTTTTCTAAGTAGGAGAACTTGCGCAGTCAGAGGCTGACTAAATAATTTTTTTTGCCCCACTGTACCTTTGTTTGTTTGGGCAGTAAATCTGAGTAAATAAAATACATTTTTGGTAACATTCTCCCCATCTCTACCAGACCTATACCTTCCAGCTAGGTTCAGCTAATTAACTCTGGCTGCTGCACAGTGGTTAGCACTGTAACCTCACAGCTCCAGAGACCCTGATTCACAACCACCACAATCTGTGTGGAGTTTGCATATTCTCCCAGTGTCCTACATTCAAAAGATATGCATTAGGTTCCTCCGTGTGAATGGCTGTTTTTGCATGTGCACAGTGATGGGCTGGTGTCCTGCCTAGAGTTCTAGAGCCTAAAATTATAAATGATGATCAACCTGCCAGTATTTTCTTCCAGTATGAGCTAATTGCAGATAAATAAGTATCAGTGTTTATATCTGACGATAAATCACAATAAAAAAAAATAAAATGGAGGGATGGAACATGGATCCTTCATGTTGAGTGATGTTGCTGCGCATTGTGTAGCTTGGCCACCAGAGGACAAACTGTAACTCCACTGTTTGCAAGACACGTGTTTGGAAAGATATATTTTTGCAAAGATATATATATTTTTTTCGTTATTTATTTATACAGTATTTTTTTAAACTCTTTGATGTTCATATGAGAAGTCCACACTACTGCTGTTTTGTTCATTAGTAGCAGTACCCTTTAGTTTATATTGTATTATATATTTTTTTGTGTTTGTATTAATTTAATCAAAATGTATCTTTTGTACTTTTGTTCAAAGTACTATTTATGACAGTAACAAATGTTCTATTGCAGAAAATTTTTTTAACTGCATTCTGTTATGTTATCTTGGTGTAAACTCAAATAACTACACATACATTTTAATCATAAGACTATTGACAAACATATCAGGGGCTGTATTCATAAAGATTCTTACAGCCAAGAGTAGCTTCTAGTGAAGAAATTATAAGAAAAATTAGAATTGTGGGTGTTTTCCTCAAAGTTAGGAGTAGATCCTAGTAAAGATAAAAGTTATTCATAAAGCATCTTGACCCCTAAAAGAGCTCCTGAGGTGAAGAACTGTTAGGAGGACTTTTAGGAGGCTTAGGGGTTCTCTTATGCAGAGGAGAAAATGGCAGAAAGATGACGAGGCAGGAGACACGGTTCCCAGACGCTGAATTTCAGTGCGGTAATCAAACGCTACAGATTAGTTTGTGCAGGGATAATGTTTGAGAGATTCACTTACATTTCCTACCCAGCGCATCAGTGCTGTAACACCAAAAATGAATAAATACGAACCAACCCCACCAGTTAAATAGATTAGATACAACATCAGTCATACCTGAAAAGAGATTAGCTGAATTTTCTCCAGTTCATAGGCTATCCAATAGATTAAGTAAGCTACAAAAGATAACTGTTTAGTAAATAACTTGTCAGTAAAATAAAGCATATTAATACATGTGTGATTAGAGTAAAATATGCAGAAATGGCCCATGTCTGTCATTTCTATGGCTTATATTAGGCTGTACAGTATTTCCCTAATTAAGAGTGGGTTGTGTGTGTCTGTGTGAGAGTGAGTGATGCGTGTGGCAACCAATCACAGTCTTCTAAAGAATGCGTCATACCTAGCAAAAAGAACAACCCCACCTCCTCATTGAGATAAAAAATTTTGACTGCTCCTTGCTTAGAATTGTTCTCAGACTGCTTCTGAATCACTCTTTAGCTAAAACTCCTATCTAGGAGTTTTTAAGCTAAGTTAGGTTTAAGCTAAGAGGAATCTTAGTCTAGTATTAGTCTAGTCTTAGTCTAAAATTCCTAGACCACAAAAGAAAGTCCTCAAATATTAAACTCTAAATCCTTCTTTAAAACTCTAATGGTCGAGCTCTAGTTGGTACCTGACTTGTACCCTGTGCTGCCAACTAAACTACCTAGTATAGTTATTACGTTGGGCTGATTTATTTCAGTTGTTGTGTTAGAATATTTTCTCATCTAATATATGCTGCATGTTCTCAGATTTTCAGATCTGCCTGTAAATTTTATGAGGTTAACTTTTGATTGTTAGGTTGCTGAATTAAAGTTTTTGAAAATATAGCACAACATTTGTCTTTTGATAGGAGAGTAGTACATTGGCAAAGATTATACCACGCTGTAGCACATACAACTACAAGATTAGCATTACCCTATTTTCAAATATCACAGATTAGCTTCTCCGAAGCTTTACAGCATATGACTGATACATGCTGAATGATGAATGTTTTCTGTGGCAGGCACTGAGTGCAGAGGAGCAGCGGCTGAAGCAAGTGGCAGAAATGATGCAGATGGATGAAAGAAAAAGGCCATACAACAGTCTGAAGGAGGTGCACGAACCCACAGAGGAGGAGATGGAGGCATTCCGAATGAAACGCAGTCGACCTGATGACCCAATGGCCAACTTCCTTAATCAGTGATATGGAATCAACCAGGCTTAATTGGCTGATGTAGTCCTTTAATGTTGGGACAAAATCTTGGACTTATTTGGTTTAAGACTCAGTATGTGATAAAGAATGTTTTTATTCATCATTGTACGTATAGCCTGCATTGCAAATATACAAAGTTGCCATGATGTTTTGAATAGATGGCCTGTGCAGCAATATAAAGATGTTAAATGACTGATTGTGGATTTTTCTTCTGTTATTTTGTTTTGACTGAACCAGGAGAATATTGGTCAGGGAAGTGCCAGTGGCAACTTTGAAAGACTTATTTCAGTAATCTAGCTCTACAAGGCAGGTAGAGACTTATCCAAGCAGACTGATGGCAGTACTTGCAGCAAAAAGTGGCACTCTGAAGTGTTAAATCAATGGATTGATCACGTTTCTATCTCTGTAACTGTTATTTTCAGCAGTTACAATTTTATATTAAGCTAAATGTATAAATAAAGATTTTAATGGGTTTTGATTTCAAGCTGTAAGGCACAAAAGTGACAGTGATTTTCTATAGGCACTGTACATAATGAGCAATGCCGAGATTGCAGTTATTGTTGCCATCTGTATCGGTGCTCAGGTTTCAGCAGTGTTTAGCATTTAGGTTTGTATAAAGTCTTAAGCTGTGCTCGGCTTTGGAGTTTTGAGCAGTCAAGACTGAACTGCAGCAGCTGAGTTTTCATGATTGCTGCAAAAGTCCCCATCCACAAATCCAATCTGTTACGTCATGCCCAAAGCATCTGGATGAGTGTGAAAACGGGGTGGATTCAGCTGCTCTTGTGTGGACGAGCTCTAGACTAGAGCTTGTTTTGAGCAATTTTAAATCTCAGTGAGGGCAATGGGGTCGGTCGGTGTACGGTAAGTAATTTTACACATGCATATGCCCTCTACTACTTTGCAAATATGTTACATTGCTTTTGCTAACAAAGCAATGGTAGTTGCATGCTGTAGTGTTATGTAAGGCAGCAATATGCACTTACCCAATAAATTAAATATACAGGGATTATTTTTAGCTTTTGTTATACAGCATACAGTCTCCTAAAATCCTATTTAAATGTAAAAAGACCACCCAGTTCAAATGTACTCATCTAAAAATGACTGTTATCTTACTGTGGACAATCTTATGCAATACAAAAACTTTGGCTTACACTACTTGTACAATGATTTCCAGTAACAGCTGCAGCACGTATTGGCTTTTGCTGACCACATGCCTGCTGTGTCTCTCCTTCGCCCTAACTGCGAAATCTACCATTAAGAAAGAACACAACTTCACGATTCATTCATCTCAGCTGATGTGCAGTTTGCCAGGGCCTCAAGGTCCTCCAGGCATTCCTGGGCCATCAGGACCAAGTGGCAGTGCCGGCCAGATGGGTTCGCCTGGTGCTGATGGGCAGGATGGCAAAGATGGGGACAGGGGTGAGAGAGGAGAAAAAGGTAACAATTGTATTTGCTGCTGTTCCACTAGTACTCAGCATTTCTAACAGTCTTTTATTTGCTTGTTTTGCATTTCCTGAAATAAACTTCTGTGATGGCAGCATTAATGAAGAAAAGTACACTGAGATTTGCCATAAAATGACATCCAGACAGCATATTTTCCAGGGATGTCCATGCATTTTTCAACAAGACAATTATTAAGGCATGACATTAACAAGATCTTTTAAGGGCATGAAGAGGGTATGGGTACTGGACTGGCCTGCATGCAGTCCTGACCTGTATCAAATTGAGAATGCAATGAGAATTTTGAAACAAAATGTGACGCTGACGACCCTGTACTGTATGTACAGGAAGAATGGAACAAAATACAATAACAGAGTGGTCTACTACACTAGCCCATCACTGCAGGGACCCAGAGTCCCAGTGGTGAGTTTCAACTGTGTTGGGTTTCATGATTTGTTGTGTGGGAGAGGAGACCAATCAATGGATCATCTGTCAGTGCTGAAACGGCTACCCCTACCCAGACCTGCTGCACCCATGAGAAAAAATATACAGGGTGTCTCAAAAGTAAGGAAACAACCAAATTAAAGGAAAATGATGCGGAATATGGTGATCCAATTTTAGACACAAGCTGTTGGGAGAGGGAAATCCTGTTGGGTCTTGTCACCAACAAGCCAACCACCTTGACTGCCACCAGCTTTTGTTCAGCCTAAGTTTTTCAGATGGTAAGGTAGCTGTGTGAAACATCCAACTAGTAGAGAATTTGTAGAATGGATGACACAGCAACCTCAGATTAAACCCCCATTTTCCTAACAAGTGTTGTTCAGTTATGAAGGAAATTTCTTTGTGAATGGTAAGGTCACCAAACAGAATCACTGATACTGGTCAGACACAATCCCTCACTGATCCATAACATGGTTCACATAAAAGTCATGGTATGGTGTGGTGTATGGGGTACAAGAACTGTGGGATGTTTTTCCTTCATTGTTATCAGAGGATGGAACATTTCCTGATTTCTTCCAACAAGATGGCACCCCAGATGGCTTGTCAGAGACTACCTTTGTGCAGTTTACCCAAAAGTGGATTGGACATAGGGCCTATTGAGTGGCCACCATGTTCTCTTCTTAACCCATTTGGATTTCTATCTCTGGGGTCATATCAAGGCAATTGTTTACTCTGTGAAGATACAGAATGTTGTTCATATAAAAAAGAATAGTTAATGATTGTGCCCAGCATTCAGCCAGATGTTTTGATGAAACTTCATTAATAATGGGAGGAAAGTGTAGCCTTAACACTCAAATTCCATGGACATCATATTGAACACTTTATGTGGACCTTATGGTCAATTTTCTGGTTTCACATAAAACCACTGTTTGAACATGAGAATGAATAAAGGTACGATAACATGAGGCACACCATTGTATTTTTCTGGTGAAATCATTTATCAGTATGATGTGTCCCAGCTAGCTTCCCAATTGAAAAGCTGAAGTGAAGATGCTGACATTCAAGATGACCTGACAGGATTATGGAACTGATGAAATGGACAATGAGTGTAGAAACAAGGAGGTGTATCTAATAAATTGACTGGACAATGTGTGTATATATAGTAATTTAATTCATAACTTTAATTGCACATATATTTTTTTGCAGGGGATCAAGGCCGCATAGGGAATCCTGGTAAACCGGGCATGAAGGGTCACCAAGGAGTAGTAGGAAGGGCAGGGCCAAGGGGTCTGAAAGGTGCACAAGGGTCCACTGGTATGCGTGGGCCAGGAGGGCTGAAGGGAGAAGTGGGTGATTTGGGTGAAGCTGGTGCTCCGGGTGGCTGTGATTGTGGGGTGCAGGGGCGCTCTGCATTCTCTGTTGCAATCAGTAAGAGCTATCCCAAAGAGCGTATGCCCATTCGCTTTGACCGCATCCTAATGAACGAGGGCAGCCATTATAATACAAGCAGTGGCAAGTTCACCTGTGCTGTCCCAGGTGTGTACTATTTTAGCTATGACATCACACTGGCTAACAAACACTTAGCTATAGGGCTTGTGCACAACGGGCAGTACAAGATCAAGACCTTTGATGCCAACACTGGTAATCATGATGTAGCATCAGGCTCAACTGTGCTTCGGCTGCAGAAAGGAGACCAAGTTTGGCTTCAGATCTTCTACTCTGAACAGAATGGACTGTTCTTTGATCCATTTTGGACTGACAGCCTATTCACAGGATTTCTAATTTATGCAGACCAGGATCATCCTAGTCACCTGAACATTACTGGCAGTTCTCAGCACTCCTGATGGATCATTTTTCCATAGGCCACAAATCCATTCCATTGTCTGTATCCTTTATCCTGGAGCTTGGGGTTAAACAACTGTAAGTCTTCTCCGTAAGGACATTTAAAACATTTTGAGATTTTTTTTCTATTTATCTTTTTAACAATACTTAAAATATGTATTTATGACATTCACACAAAAATTCCCCTTATCCCAAAGTTTGTTTGATGTCTGAAGGGCTTCTTTCATTTTGGAATGGTGCTACAAAGCTACTGTTGCTTACTTGTAAAGGAAGCATTTAGCACACAACAATCTCAATTTTCACAAGTTCATGCCTAAATTATAAGAGCTTAAGCCAAGTTGTTGATTTGTCAAGTTGTTCAGATAATATCTGATAGCACTGCTTATGTGATTTGATTTCTGTTAATGGATGACACTGTTATCTATGGAAAAATATGGAATGTTCTTCACAAATAAAATAGTTTTTACCATTTGGAATCCAATTTTAAATGATTAACTCAAAAATTTACTAAAACATCAACCTGAAGAAATAAGACATGGCCTAAGTTTCAAGTCGCAAAACAGATGAAACACAATTTGAGATGGCTAGTGAAAATACTTTTTTACATTTGTCTTGAATTTGACACAGTGTTTCCCAATACAAATCATATAATCAGCTTTTCAATTGTTCAGGCAAAAAATGCCATTTATTTCAAATATTATTAGTTTTTGGTACGTTACCCATTTTGTTGTGATAACAGTGTGCAGTAAAGCTGAAATGGACTCTCCACATGTTTGTGCAAAAAGGAGAAATGCACACCCATCTATTATTTCAAACTGGTATTTAACATAGAAATTTAACTTCTAGACAGTTGTATCTTGTATACCTGTACATAGTGACGATAACTGATTGTCTTATTTAAGCTTTGAATTCTTAAATAAACATAATAAAAATTGCTTACACTGATATTTTCTCCATTGTATGATGTAACATATCATGGAATTGCAGAGGAACCTTGGTAATATTCTTTCATTAGAATATTACCACGTTTCCTCTGAGTGCTCTATTAAGCGGGCTGTGTGACTATGCTGTCTGAGCCTCCTGTCATATATTACATTGCATTTGACAGACTCTGGTTTGTACAGCTAATAAGTGATTTTGTACAATGGCTGTATTCCTCTCCCTAATTTATATAAAGCTCTATATTAGAACTAACAATAATGTTCCTTATCATTTGCATAATAATCTCATAGGCCAAAAAAATAACTCACCAAGGAGTTGTTGGAATCAACTTACACTTTATATGTGTGAATGTAATGATGATATATGCAAGTGATTACAATATTAGAGTGAAAGGTTAAGTTTATTGGGGAAAACCGTACAACTGAATGGAGGCTCTAGTTACCCTGTATTCCGCCTCTAGCCTGGATACAAGATGAGATACGGTTGGGCATTGGAGGCATACATGTTCCTTATGGTATTAACCTTAGTTTATGCATTCAAGTGACATGAAATAAAAATAATAATTTTCACATTTTTACTTCTGCATGATCAGTAATGTTGCCTGATAATACTTGTTCACTGGTTCATATCGAGCAGAAATTCAGTGCTTCTTTGCAAAGTAGTAAGTTATTTTTTTAAATTACTTGAGATTAACATTTAAAAGTAACTTTCTGAAAGTAAGCTGAAGATTCTGACAGACCATTCAAGGATCCCAACAGTAACTGTCAGGGGTGCCACCTTTTGCCGCTAGGGGTAGCATTGAGCTACCTTTGCCGGTGGCGTCCCTGGCAGCTTCTGTAATCGGCTGCCTCGTCAGTAAAGCGGTTGATTACAGTTAATGATCCTCACCTGCTTTCTTTGGCTATTTAAGAACCTCACCAGTGGAAGTAGGTGTTGGATCATTCCACTTCAACACGCTTCTTAAGCCGCCTTATCTCCGCTACGGCATTATTGTTTGCATTGAGCATCGCTGGCCGTTTAGAGCTTGTTTTCCGAGACCTCACCCGTCTCCCCCCGCTCTGTTTAAGAGCGCTGCGCTTCCTGTTCGTTTTCTTTCGTTTTTGTTTCTTTTCAGGGATTGAGAGGACAATCTGCGCTCGCGAAGGAGCATACGATTTCGTAGCGCAGTGATGCGTGAGGTTAATTGGTAGGGACTTTTAGACAGTGTAGCAGAAGTGTTTTTGCGCTGTTTTATTTTCCAGCTTGATGTTCTACTCCGTCTGCTTCCCTTCCCTCACTCTCTCTGCACTACGCGGTCGCGCTGCGGCTCCGCCCCTCCTGCTCCCCGCTCTGCTTGTCTGCAGAGCTGCTTACGCTGCTCCGAGTGTGTGCGTGCGCTCTGCTATGACGCAGGCTGGGGGGATTCCCTCCGCCTTTTTCCCTTTTCTCCCGCCGCCTGTTTGAAGCGCGCCGGTGACTGTTCTCTTTGTGTGTGTGTGTGTGTGGTGTGTGTGTGTGTGTGTGTGGTGTGTGTGTGTGTGTGTGTGTGTGTGTGTGTGTGTGTGTGTGTGTGTGTGTGTGTGTGTGTGTGTGTGTGTGTGTGTGCAGCGCGCACGTTCGCTGCCCTTTGCACACACACAGAGACTCTCCGTTCTTTGTCATTTACTTATTTGTATTTATTTTATTCAGTTTATTTATTTTTTCATTTCAGCTCATTTAGAAGATCCGGAGCCTTTGCTCCGTCCCTTCCAAATCGAGCCGGCTCTCGTGTGTGTGTGTGTGTGTGTGTGTGCATACGCGTGTGTGCGCATGCGTGCGTGTGTGTGTGTGTGCGTGTGTGCGCGCGTGTGTGTGTGTGCGTGCGTGTGTGTGTGTGCATGTGTGCGTGTGCATATGGCGAACTGTGACAGAATGATCCAACCAGCCAGGGGACCCAGCGTTAGCTCCTGGACCTCCCGTATGGAGGTCCCCAGACGCCGTAGATGGCGGGTTTCGCTACCCGGGTCACGGCTGGCTTTTTGGGAGCAATTCAGTGACGCTGGCCATATCACTGATGGTTTTTTCCATCCTCACGCTAAGGATTTTTCTTATCCTGAAGCTGGGGATTTTTCTTATCCTCATTCTGAGGATTTCACTTATCCTCATTCTGAGGATTTTTCTTATCCTCGTGCCGACGATTTTTTCCATCCTGGCCCTCCCAAATTGCCAAATTGTCGTAACCGCCGGCGTTCGCCCAGGGTTCAAACAGGACTACAGTGCGGCATAGCCTGTTTTGACCCTCAGCCACTTATTCCTGACCCCAAACCTATCAGTGTCTTTGAAATCACTCAAGGTTTCCGGGGGGTACAGGAATATGTGGCTGAATTTCGTACCCTGGCCGCACAGAGCGGCCTGCAGGGACCAGTCCTCATGGAGCCCTTTAGATCAGGGCTCAATTATGATGTGGACATTGAGCTGTGCTTCCTTCCACCCGCCTCTTCCTTTGACCGCCTGATCGAGCTGGCCAGATTGGCGGAGACCCGCCTCGATCAGCGTGCGAGGAAGAGGGCGAATAGAATTCTTTATGGCTCAAGTCCACCCGGTCCCATGCCAGGGTCTATAGCGCCACCTAGCCCCGTTCACCAGCGTACTACACGCTCATGCTGGCAGAGCGAGCTCTCAGCGCCCCCCAGCTTTGAACTTGGGCTCATCGCGCACTCAAGTTCCGCACCTGGGCAGTCAGACCCCATGCCAGAGCCTTTAGCGCCACCTAGCCCCGTTCATGAGCGCATTGAACGCTCGAGCTGGCAGAGTGAGCGCACAGCGCCCCCCAGCTTTGAACTTGGGTTTGTCACGTACTCATGCTCTGCACCTGGACAGTCAGACCCCATGCCAGAGCCGTTAGCGCCACCTAGCCTCGTTCATGAGCACATTGGACGCTCGAGCTGGCAGAGCGAGCACACAGCGCCCCCCAGCTTTGAACATGGCCTCGTCGTGCACTCAAGCTCCGCACCAGGGCAGTCAGACCCTGTGTTTGAGCATATGGCACCACCTGGCCCTGTACCTGGGCCCGCCGCGCACGCAAGCCCCGTGTTCGAGCACAAAGACTCCACGGTGAGGCAGTTCGCGCCATCTGGCCTCGTACAGGAGCCTTATGCGCCTTTAAGCCCTGTGTTCGAGCACAAAGGCTCCACGGAGAGGCTTACAGCGCCGCCTAGCCCCGTTCAGGAGCACGCTGAGTCGTTAAGCTCCAGGGAAGAGCATTTTTTTGCTCTGAACCTGGGCTCGCCGCACACTCACGCTCCGCACCTGGGCAGTCAGACCCTGTGCTTGAACATTTGGCGCCCCCTGTCACTGTACCTGGGTTTGCTGCGCAAATTGGTCCCGTGTTTGAGCAGAAAGACTCCACGGTTGGACTTTTAGCGCCGCCTGGCCCTGTACAGAAGCCCATTGCGCCACCTTGCCCCGCGTCTGAGCAAGAAAGCTCCACGCCTGGGCATTTTGCACACTGGTCGTTGCCGCCGACCCCTGTGCCTCGGTCACAAGGACCGACTCCAGCGCCGCGATCTCTGGCCCTGATCCCTGCGTCTCAGTCACTGGGACCGGCCCCCACTCTGCCTTGGTCACCTCTGTTGACCCTTCCTCTGAGGTCCTTGGCATCTGTGCGGCTGGCCAGGTCCCTGGCCCCGGCCTTTTTCGCCAGTGCTCCTTTTTCGCCAGTGCCGAGTTCCGTCTCTGAATCGGGGAGCTCAACCACTGAGCCGCCAGCAGCACCGAGCTTCATCTCCCTGCCGGTGGGTCCCGTTCTGGGGCCTTTGGCATCTATCTCCACGCCTGAACCACTGGCCTCCGCCTCTGGGGAGCTGGGTTTCGCCCCTCGGTCGCCAGTGGCCCGTCTCAGCCGTAAAGCCGCCAGTCTGGTCCCTAAGCCTGATACGGGGGCCAGACCTGCCGTAACCTGCCCTCCCGTCCCGTTCGGTCCCTTGTTGGGGATTTGCCCTGCCTACCAGGGCCCCCCCGTTCGCCAGACGCTTAATCCTGAGCGTGTTTGGCAGGCCATAGGCGCGATGGTGTGCGCTTAGGGGCGTCGGGATGCCGCCACCCCTTGGGGGGGGGGGTACTGTCAGAGGTGCCACCTTTTGCCACTAGGGGTAGCATGGAGTTACCTTTGCCGGTGGCATCCCTGGCAGCTTCTGTAATCGGCTGCCTCGTCAGTAAAGCGGCTGATTACAGTTAATGATCCTCACCTGCTTTCTTTGGCTATTTAAGAACCTCGCCAGTGGAAGTAGGTGTTGGATCATTCCACTTCAACACGCTTCTTAAGCCGCCTTATCTCCGCTATGGCGTTATTCTTTGCATTGAGCATTGCTGGCCGTTTAGAGCTTGTTTTCCGAGACCTCACCCGTCTCCCCCCGCTCTGTTTAAGAGCGCTGCGCTTCCTGTTCATTTTCTTTCGTTTTTGTTTCTTTTCAGGGATTGAGAGGACAATCTGCGCTTGCGAAGGAGCGTACGATTTCGTAGCGCAGTGATGCGTGAGGTTAATTGGTAGGGACTTTTAGACAGTGTAGCAGAAGTGTTTTTGCGCTGTTTTATTTTCCAGCTTGCTGTTCTACTCCGTCTGCTTCCCTTCCCTCGCTCTCTCTGCGCTACGCGGTCGCGCTGCGACTCCGCCCCTCCTGCTCCCCGCTCTGCTTGTCTGCAGAGCTGCTTACGCTGCTCCGAGTGTGTGCGTGCGCTCTGCTATGACGCAGGCTGGGGGGATTCCCTCCGCCTTTTTCCCTTTTCTCCCGCCGCCCGTTTGAAGCGCACCGGTGATGTCTCTTTGTGTGTGTGTGTGTGTGTGTGTGTGTGTGTGCAGCTCGCACGTTCGCTGCCCTTTGCACACACACAGAGACTCTCCGTTCTTTGTCATTTACTTATTTGTATTTATTTTATTCAGTTTATTTATTTTTTCATTTCAGCTCATTTAGAAGATCCGGAGCCTTTGCTCCGTCCCTTCCAAATCGAGCCAGCTCTCGTGTGTGTGTGTGTGCGCGCATACGCGTGCGCGCGTGTGTGCGCGTGCACGTGCATGTGTGCATGAGTGCGCGTGTGCATACGTGTGTGCGCGTGCATGTGTGTGTGTGCGTGCTTTCCCTCACACACGGGAGATTGGCTTTTGTTGGTTATTTCTTTGATTTAACCTCAGTGGTCTGGTGGAGCGATCGGTTATACCACTAATCATTGATGCAGTTGATCAGTTGTAGTATTTCATAGCAATCCATAACACTGACTTTGTTATAAAATTCCTCTATTAATTGTCAATGTGATCTCTATTCATTGTGACTTGTTATCAATGTCAGTGGCACAATTGCAAAAAGGAACTTGGATGGAGACAGACATACAGTACTCTCCACCTACTAGTGGCACCTCAGTAATCTTGTAAGTACTGAAACTTTTCTACAGCAAACAAGTAAATCAGCCTGATAATCTTCACGCAATTTAATTGTAGCAAAAACCCATACAATTACAGCTCATGTTGATAGTTTACTGAACTTGCAGCTGATACTTGGTGTTGATGCAGTATTCATTCATCCATTTTATTACTGATTTTCAGTTTCTTACCAATTGTCATTTTCAGTTCACTAATTTTTCATTCATCATGTCAGGTATTCTTGTCATATATTTATAGGAATTCTTATCCTGAATCTTTTTAAGCTCCTGATAAATCAGATTTGGACTACATTAATTCATTCACTCACTTTCTCATCCGCCTAATCCTGCACAGCTTGGTATGAGCGCCGGTGCTACCCGGTGGAATAGAGCACATGGCAGGACCAAGGAATAGGGCACTTTGACAGGGCGCCAGTTCATTGTAGGGAAATCTGGACTTGTTGAGCTTAAATACAGTGGTGCTTGTGTGTGAACCCTTTGGAATTTTCTAGATTTCTGCATAAATATGACCTAAAACATCATCAGATTTCAGAAGTCCTAAAAGTAGATAAAGAGAACCCAGATAAACAATTTAAATAAAAATATTACACTTGGTCATTTATTTATTGAGGAAAATGATCCAATATTATATATTAGAGAGTGGCAAAAGTATGTGAACCTCTAAGATTAGCAGTTAATTTGAAGGTGAAATTAGAGTCAGGTGTTTTCAATCAATGGGATGACAATCAGGTGTGAGTGGGCACCCTGTTTTAATTAAAGAACAGGGATCTATCAAAGTCTGCTCTTCACAACACGTTTGTGGAAGTGTATCATGACACAAACAAAGGAGATTTCTGAGGACCTCAGAAAGAGAGTCGTTGATGCTCATCAGGCTGGAAAAGGTTACAAAACCATCTCTAAAGAGTTTTGACTCCACCAATCCACAGTCAGACAGATTGTGTACAAATGGAGGAAATTCAAGACCTTTGTTACCCTCCCCAGGAGTGGTCAACTAACAAAGATCACTTCAAGAGCAAGAAGTGTAATAGCTAAGGACCCCAGGCTAACTTCAAAGCAACTGAAGGCCTCTCTCATATTGGCTAATGTTAATGTTCATGAGTCCACCATCAGAAGAACACTGAACAACAATGATGTGCATGGCAGGGTTGCAAGGAGAAAAAAGAACATTGCTGCTCATCTGCGGTTTGCTAAAGATCACCTGGACAAGCCAGAAGACTTGAAATTCTGAATTATATCAGAGAATTCTAAAGGAAAATGTCTGGACATCTGTCCATGAACCGAATCTCAAGAGAAGGTGGGTCATGCAGCAAGACAACGACCCTAAGCACACAAGTCGTTCTACCAAAGAATGGTTAAAGAAGAATAAATTTAATGTTTTGGAATGGCCAAGTCAAAGTCCTGACCTTAATCCAGTCGAAATGTTGTGGAAGGACCTGAAGCGAGCAGTTAATGTGAGGAAGCCTACTAACATCCCAGAGTTGAAGCTGTTCTGTACGGAGGAATGGGATAAAATTCCTCCAAGCCTGATCAACAGTTACAGGGAATGTTTATTTGCAGTTATTGCTCCTCACTAATATGTAATATTGGATAATTTTCCTCAATAAATAAATGACCATGTATAATATTTTTGTCTCATTTGTTTAACTGGATTCTCTTTATCTACTTTTAGGACTTATGTGAAAATCTGATAATGTTTTAGGTCATATTTATGAAGAAATATAGAAAATTCTAAAGGGTTCACAAACTTTCAAGCACCACTTCATGTATTGTTGTCTATGGAGGGAAATCATAAATAACACTGTCCTGCACTGAGCTGAAAGCTCACATTACCTCAGTAAGCGAAGGTTAACATAATTAGTTACAACTAGAAATTGCAGTTCCTGCAGAAACTGCGAGTGTGTTGCGGCGGTGCGTGTCCCTGCAACGTGCATCAGGGACCGAGTACGTAAATCGAAAATCGACTGTAGTCTGTGGTAATCTGATATACATTGAAGTTCACAATTAAATCCCCTTCTAAAACCAGAGTTGTTTGCTGTTTGCTTGTGTTTGGGAAGGTTTGTATTGATGCTTCAATGTGATCGGTCCGTTGTTACACGTACATTAAACTCTTCAAAGGACAGTAAAAGATCGGAGCACGTGTTCCATTGCTGGCAGGCTGTATACAAGATGTTTTAGGATTTTATGTAGGTGTAAAAAGCAAACCGTGTTATGTCCATATCCAAATATGCTTCTGTTCCAATTGCAGAGTAGCCGAAGTGCGTCCTCCCTTCATTGGGAGAATGTAATCGCAAGTCCTACGTTGTACTCCACACTTAGGAAGTATGCAAGTCCGAACTTCGCGTACTTGGTATTGAGAAACGGCCCTAGTGTCATCTTTACTGCCTTTCATATTAATCTCTATATTACTGTTTGTTGCCGATTAAATATAGCAATCCAGTAATGATCAAGTCTTGACTTCTCACGTATTTCCGGGTTTTATGTACGAAACGCGCACAGAAGTTAAACTCGCTGCTGCTTTGGATTTGAATGAGAGCAGCTGTGAATCTGTGTGTGTGTGTGTGTGTGTGTGTGTGTGTGTGTGTGTGTGTGTGTGTGTGTGTGTGTGTGTGTGAGAGAGAGAGAGAGAGAGAGAGAGAAAGAGAGGGGAGCCACAGCGTCTCTCCTCAGCCATGTTTAATGTAAAGTGTATGTGTCAGACCTCTGAAACAAACATAACTTGAAAAACATTTCACCTATCAGTTATCTGAAAAGTTTTGTGGGAGAGGACCCCTTGCTGATCGCTGTGACCTAAAAAAAGTGTGGATTGATGAGAAAATGGCAGAGTTATGACAAGTTAAAAACACATGAAAGTGAATGAGAGCCTTATCACTACGTAGTCCCGAACAAATCGTAACTCAAAAAATAATTTGTTGAACTACGAGATATTTTGATGTCTCATTAAGGGGAATCTCTACCATTTGAAGTTTAAATCGAGTTTCTAGCTGAAAGTATAGTGAATTTAGACACGTTTGTTCAGCAAAAAACTGAGTGAATGTACATGGGTAAAATGTCAGTTTCAAGCGATTTCGGACCTCTCAAACAAATGGTCATAACTTCGAAAAATATTTCACCTATCAATTATCTGAAAAGTTTGTGTGAGAGAGGACCCCTAGCTGATCGCGATGATATAAAATGGAGTTGTAACAGGTTAAACACACCTGAAACTTTGGAAAATGCCTCATCTCAGTTTGGCCAAATTAACATAGGTCTGTATGGAGGATCTTGTAGTTCCTAGTCCAAAACAAAGCGTCATAACTCGAAAAGTAATTTGTTTACAGAAAAAATACTTGGATGATTTATGAAGGGGAAGTATCTCTACCATTTGCAGTTTAAATGGAGTTTCTAGGTGAAAGTATCAGGGTTTTAGACACGTTTGTTCAGTGAAAAAGTGAATTAATCGCTTTTCACTTCCAGCTAGAATGCTTCACTCTAGGTGGGGCCATAGAGAATGAATGGAGTGATATTGAAAGAGTGATAGAAAGTGATCAAAGAGTGCAATCTGTGTGAAACTTGATCAAAGGGGTCATGGTGGAACCAGGTCCGACCATGCCGAGTTTCGTGTTTGTAGCTCAAAAATTGATGGAGTTACGGCAATTTAAACACAAACTACCATTAAAGTGAATGGGATGTTTTTTTCGCACAAATGCGAGTGTAGCGTGCGAATGCAACAACATTTCTCTTAGCTATCAACAAGCACACTTCTTCGGAACATGCCGGATGTTTCGGTATTCGTCCTGTGTCGAGATCTCGAAAACTGTAGGAGGAGATACGCACCGCAAATCAGGTGGAATAATAAAAATAACTAGAAAGTGCAGTTCCTGCAGAAACTGCGAGTGTGTTGCGGCGGTGCATGCCCCGGGCGACGTGCATCAGGGATCGAGTATGTAGGTCGAAAGCCGACTGTAGTCATTGTAGTCACCTCAGGGTATGACATGTTACCTCAGATTGCACCCGAGACCAAGCCTGCCAAATTTCGTGGCCGTAGGTTAAAAACTTCCTGTGTTATGGTCATTGGCCTGCCAGAAGCCCCAGTGCCCTGCTGGGGTCCACAGGGGCCCCATGGGCATCACATGTCACCTCTGATTGCACCCGGGACCAAGCTTGCCGAATTTCGTGGCCGTAGGTTGAAAACTGACTGAGTTACAGTCATTGGCCCACCCAGGGGTCCCAGTACCCACCCGGAGTCCATAGGGGCCCAATGGGCATCACATATCACCTCAGATTGCACCCGGGACCAAGCTTGACAAATTTTGTGTCCGTAGGTCGAAAACTGACTGAGTTACAGTCATTGTCCCACCCAGGGGCCCCAGTGCCCACCCGGGGTCCTCATGGGCCCCATGGGCATGACATGTCACCTCAGATTGCTCCCGGGATCAAGCTTGCAGAATTTCGTGGCCGTAGCTCGAAAACTGACTGAGTTAGTCATTGGCCCACCCAGGGGCCCAGTGCCCACCCAGGGTCCTCATGGGTCCCATGGGCATGACATGTCACCTCAGATTGCACCCGGGTCCAAGCTTGCCGAATTTCGTGGCCGTAGGTCGAAAACTGACTGAGTTACAGTCATTCGACAAACCAAGGGGCCCCAGTGCCCACCCGGGGTCCATATGGGCCCAATAGGCATCACATGTCACCTCAGATTGCACCCGGGACCAAGCTTGCCAAATTTCGTGGCTGTAGGTCGAAAACTGACTGAGTTATGATTCGTTAACTTTTGGCCCATTCATTTCCTATGGGAAAATTCGGACTTTGCGGGGTCCCTGTGGGGCCCCCCAAAATCCGACCGGAAGGCCCTATACAAGCACACCATTCCCGACCAGACACAATGCAATGGCGCTGGAACGGAGTCCATATTTCGAAAGCTGCGGCAGTTGAAATCCGGACAAAAACATGGATTAATAATAATAATAATATCTAGAGCGGTGCATTTCCTGAAGAAAATGCGAGTGTGGTTGCCACACTGCAATGGCCCCATGGGCATCACGTCACCTCAGACTGCACCCGGGACCAAGCTTGCCGAATTTCATGGTCGTAGGTCGAAAACTGACTGAGTTACAGTCATTGGCCCACCCAGGGGCCCCAGTGCCCTGCCGTGGTCCACAGGGGCCCCATGGGCATCACATGTCACCTCAGATTGCACCCGGGACCAAGCTTGCCAAATTTCGAGGCCGTAGGTCAAAAACTGACTGAGTTACAGTTATTGGCCCACCTAAGGGCCCCAGTGCCCACTCGGGTCTACAGGGGCACTATGGGCATCACATATCACCTCAGATTGCACCCGGGACCAAGGTTGCCAAATTTCGTGGCCGTAGGTAGAAAACTGACTGAGTTATGATTCGTTAACTTTTGGCCCATTCATTTCCTATGTTAAAAACTGACTGAGTTACAGTCATTGGCCCACCCAAAGGCCCCAGTGCCCACCCAGGGTCCATAGGGGCCCCA
>JAJAGP010003434.1:0-73936 GCA_025084515.1 Ancistrus triradiatus
TTATACTTGGTCATTTATTTATTGAGGAAAATGATCCAATATTACATATTAGTGAGTGGCAAAAGTATGTGAACCTTTGCTTTCAGTATCTGGTGTGACCCCCCTGTGCAGCAATAACTGAAACTAAACGTTTCCTGTAACTGTTGATCAGTCCTGCACACCGGCTTGGAGGAATTTTTGCCCATTCCTCCATACAGAACAGCTTCAACTCTGGGATGTTGGTGGGTTTTCTCACATTAGCTGCTCGCTTCAGGTCCTTCCACAACATTCCGATTGGATTAAGGTCAGGACTTTGACTTGGCCATTCCAAAACATTAACTTTATTCTTCTTTAACCCTTCTTTGGTATAACGACTTGTGTCTTTAGGTTTGTTGTCTTGCTGCATGACCCACCTTCTCTTGAGATTCAGTTCATGGACAGATTTCCTCACATTTTCCTTTAGAATTATCTGATATAATTCAGAATTCATTGTTCCATCAGTGATGACAAGCCCAGATGCTGGCCCAGATGCAGCAAAACAGGCCCAAACCATGATACTACCACTAACATGTTTCACAGATGGGATAAGGTTCTTATGCTGGAATGCGGTGTTTTCCTTTCTCCAAACATATTCTGATGGTGGACTCATGAACATTAACATTAGCCAATGTGAGAGAGGCCTTCAGTTGCTTAGAAGTTACTCTGGGGTCTTTTGTGACCTCACCAACTATTACACGCCTTGCTCTTGGAGTGATCTTTGTTGGGCGACCACTCCTGGGGAGGGTAATAATGGTCTTGAATTTCCTCCATTTGTACACAATCTGTCTGACTGTGGATTGGTGGAGTCCAAACTCTTTAGAGGTGATTTTGTAACCTTTTCCAGCCTGATGAGCATCAACAACTCTTTTTCTGAAGTCCGCAGAAATCTCCTTTGATTGTGCTATGATACACTTCCACAAACATGTGTTGTGACGAGCAGACTTTGATGGATCCCTGTTCTTTAAATAAAACAGGGTGCCCACTCACACCTGATTGTCATCACATTAATAGACAACTTGATTCTAATTTGATCTTCAAATTAACTGCTAATCCTAGAGGTTCACATACTTGTGCCACTTACTAGTAATATTGGATAATGTTCCTAAATAAATAAATGACCACACAAAATTTTTGTTTTTCTTGTGTGAAAATTTGATGAAGTTTTAGGTCATATATGCAGAAATATTGAAAGTTCAGAAGGTTTCATAAAATTTCAAGCACCACTGTATGAACAAAGTGATAGTTTGGGTCAATATTGTGATAAAATGGGATACAATGTATTAATCTTGTGTAGAAAAACAGAATAATGCATTTTGTATTATATTAATATGCTCATTTTGTAACATGATCTATGTGGTCTTGTATAATGAGGCAGGAGGACAGACGGGAGTTGTCTTGTCTACACATTAACCCAAGGGTTTTAGTTTCAAATCCCTTGGGCAGAGCACACTCCAAATCAATACATCTGTTAGAGACCTGCAGGTCCTAATATTTTTGCCTTTCCTCTATAATCTGACATTCTAACCTTGAATAAGACACTAATCCCAAAGTGGAATGAAAAGCTGATGTGAGTTTAACGTCACTGCATTTTGGCTGTAATTTAGTGACCCTTTAGTGCCAAGACAGTTTTACTTAACTTATAACCCAAAATCAGAAATGGTTGTAACATTAAAGAAAATGCAAATAAAAAATAAATGCAGTGTTCCCTACATTTACTTTTACCTTTATTTCATTGCAGACAGTATGAACCCGATATTTCATATTTTGTCTAAGCATCTTTATTTACTTTGTTATTAAACACTAATTCCTGCCTGTACCACCTTCCAAAAAAGTTGGGACAGGGCAACAAAAGAAAACAAAAAACAAACAAAAAAACCTAAATGATGATGTGATTTCAAACAGGTGATATCAAGAGATAACTGTAATCATGATTTGGTACAAAATCAATATCCACGAAAGAGTCTCTGAGGAGCAAAGGTGGGCAGAGGCTCTTTATTTTGTCAACAAATGAATGAGAAAATTTTTGAAATACTTAAAAACAATGTTCTTCAAAGAAAGATTGGAAGGGGTTTACATATTTCAGTTCGAACTTTTATTTGTTTGTCTTGTTTTACATTATCTTGCTGAAAAATGCACGTACATCACTGGAAAAGATTTTTGAAAGGCATCTTATGATGCTATAACATATTTGTTGTACTTTTCTGCATTAATGCTGCCATCACAGTAGTGTAGATGACCTTTGCTGAAGGCACTGACCCAACCCCATATGATGGCAAACCCTGGCTTTTGGACTTGTTGATAAGTCTGGATGGATCTTTTCCTCATTGGTCCGTATCACACAGCATCAGTTTTTCCCAAAGAAGATATAAGGGCAAGATTGCACCCTTGCCCTTTACACACTGAAGTTCCTCCAGATTCCTTGAATTGTTTATGATATTACAACCCCTGGCAAAAAGTATGGAATCACCTGTCTTGGATGAGCACTCATTCAGACATTTCATTCTGTAAAACAAACTCAGATCAAAAACCTGATACAATAATAAGGTCATTCCAAAGTGCAACTTGTTGGCTTTCAGGAACACTCAAAGAAATGAAGAGAAAACATTGTGGAAGTCAGTGAATGTTACTTTTATTGACCAAGCACAGGGGAAAAAATATGGAATCACTCAATTCTGAGGAAAAAAGTATGGAATCACTCAAATTGGAGATAGAAAATAAGGACACACCCAGTCAATTTTCTTTCCCTAAATGGACACCTGCCTCAGAGTAGATCTGCTCGTTAGTCTGCAGTTAAAAACACCTGCAGTCATGACACATTGGAGGGCTGCTGGACGAAGTGGAGTGGCAAGAACCATGGCTCCAACAAGAGAAATGTCTCTTGAAACAAAAGAGAGGATTGTGAAAATTTTTGAAGAAGGTAACCTTCACGCATGGTTGCTAAAGATGTGGACTGTTCACAGTCAGATGTATCCAAGATATGGACAAATACAAACAGCATGGAATGGTTGTTAAAGCCAAGTGTACTGGTAGACCAAGAAAGACATCAAAGCGTCAAGACAAACAACTTAAGGCCATTTGTCTTGAAAACCGATGTATGCCAATGTATGTGACTGAACCGTTAGAAATCGCCTAAAGGAAATGGGATTTCAATACAGGAAAGCTAAAAGAAAACCATCATTGACACCTAAACATAAAAGAACAAGACTGCAATGGGCTAAGGAGAGGCAATCATGGACTGTGGATGACTGGATGAAAGTTATCTTCAGTGATGAGTCATGAATCTGCATTGGACAAGGTGATGATGCTAGAACTTTTGTTTGGTGCTGTTCCAGTGAGATTTATGAAGGCCTGCCTGAAGAAAACAACCAAATTTCCACAGTCCTTGATGATATGGGGCTGCGTGTCAGGCAAAGGCACTGGGGAGATGACTGTGGTTAATTCTTCTATCGATACACAAGTTTACATTGAGATTTTGGACAGTTTTCTCATCCCTTCAGTTGAACAGATGTTTGGAGTGATGAAATAATTTTCCAAGATGACAATGCATCTAGGGCAAAAACAGTGAAGGCATTCCTTGGAGAAAGACACATTCAGTCGATGTCATGGCCTGCAAATAGTCCAGATCTCAACCCAATTGAAAACCTGTGATGGAAATTGAAAAAAATGGTCCACAAGAAGGCTCCGACCTGCAAAGCTGATCTGGCAACTGCTATCAACCGAGAGTGGCACCAAATTGATGCAGAAACTGGAGGGGCTGGGGAGGCGCGCGGGTGGAGGAAAACCGATGGGGGGGACGGGGATCGGTGGAGGAAGATGGGGGGGTGGGGTTGAAGGGTGTGATTTTAGGGTGGGTGTGATGATGAATTGAAAAAACACAAACCAAGGGAGGGGGACAGCGAGCGATATAAGGAGGGGAAGGTTGGATAGGAAAAAGGAAAGGACAGGGGGGGGGGGCCGGGCGGTGGGGTGATGAAAAATTGTGGTGTTGTGATTGAAGGTGTGTGATGGAATGGTGATGAAATATTGAAAAATAATTTTCCAAAGATGACAATGGCATCGTTTGCCATTTAGGGCAAAAAAAAACAGTTGAAAGCGCATTACTGGAGAAAGGCACATTCAGTCGGATGTCATGGCCTCTTTTATTTGCAAATTCTGCTTTTCTCCTTGCAAAAAATGTGAAAAATAGGTAAAGATCTAAAAACCCCAAATTGAACCACCCCAACCTTGTGGGGATGGATGGAATGGAGGAAGATGATAAATTGAAAAACCCCCCCCCACCCCAAAAACAAATGGCCTCCCCCACAAAGAAGGCTCCCGCACATGCAACCAGCTGCACCTCTCGCCCCGGGTGGCAAATGCTATCAAACCTGTGGTGGAAATTGAAAAAAATGGTCCACAAGAAGGCTCCGACCTGCAAAGCTGATCTGGCAACTGCTATCAAAGAGAGTTGGCACCAAATTGATGCAGAATACTGTTTGTCACTCATCAAGTCCATGCCTCAGAGACTGAAAGCCGTTATAAAAGCCAACGGTGGTGCAACTAAATACTAGTGATGTATTTTGAATGGTCTTTTGTTTATCTGTTTTTCATGATTCCATACTTTTTTCCTCAGAATTGAGTGATTCCATATTTTTTTCCCTGTGCTTTGTCAATAAAAGTAACATTCACTGACTTCCACAATGTTTTCTCTTCATTTCTTTGAGTGTTCCTGAAACCCAACAAGATGCACTTTGGAATGACCTTATTGTATCATGTTTTTGATCTGAGTTTGTTTTACAGAATGAAATGTCTGAATGAGTGCTCATCCAAGACTGGTGATTCCATACTTTTTGCCAGGGGTTGTATGCACTGTAGAGAGTGATAAATATGCAAATCCCTTGCAGTCTTTCTTCGAGGCACACTGCATTTTTTATTTGTATTTTCCATATCATCCCAACTGTTTTTGATTTGGGGTTATAAATTTATATACACTAAACAAAAGTATTGGGACACACCTCTTAATCAATGAATCAGGTGTTTCATTCAATCCTTTGCCACAAGTGTATACAATCAAGTATCTAGCCATGCACTCTGTTTTTACAAACGTTTGTGAAAGAATGGGTTGTTCTAAACAGCTCACTGAATTTGTGTGTGGTACTGTAATAGGATGCCAACATTGCAACAAGTCAGTTTGTGAAATCTCTTCTCTCCTACATATTCCATGATAAACTGTGAGTGATATTAGTAGAAACCACAGCAACTCAACCACAAAGTGATAAAGTTACAGAGTGGGGTCACCGAGTGCTGAGTCCTATAGTGCAAAAAAGTCACCAACACTCTGCTGACTTAATAACTGTAGATTTCCTAATCTATGCTGGCGTTAAGATCAGCACAAAAACTGTGCTGGGAGCTTCATGGCATGTGTTTCCATGGCCAAGCAGTTGCATCCAAGTCAAGTCAAGTCAAGTCAGATCTATTTATATAGCGCTTTTTACAATGGAGCATTGTCTCAAGGCAACTTTACAAGTTTAGATTATCTCCTAATGTCTACGTCCAATCCCAAATTGAGCAAGCCTAGGGCGACAGTGGCAAGGAAAAACTCCCTGAGTGTTATGAGGAAGAAAACTTGGGAGGACCAATACTCAAAAAGGGACCCAACCTCCTTGGGCGGCGTAGATGATAAATCTAAGAATGAAACTAAAGTCATGGAGTCATACTTCAAATAGAATGTGAAATATGCACATCAGCATTAAATGGCCTAAGTATGATGGGGCTGGAGCTGATGACGGAAGCAGCTTGAGTGCAGCTGCAGCGGATGAACATCATGTGTGGGGCTGGAACTGGTACCGGAACACAGCTCGGAGAGAAAACGTAATTAGTTATTGATTAAGAGCACAGTGTCTATTAACAATCATTGATGCCACATGTGGCATGAGATCCAAGCTGTTTATCAATAAGCAGAATGCCAAGTGTCGGATGGAATGGTGTAAAGCACGCCGAAACTGGACACTGGAGCAGTGAAAATGTGTTCTGTGGCGTGATGAATCATGCTTCTCTATCTGGCAGTCTGATGACAAGTCTGGGTTTCGTGGATGCGAGGAAAGCGTTACCTGTCTGCATTGTGCCAACTGTAAAGATTGAGGGAGGAGGAATAATGCTGTGACGTTGTTGTGATACTGAGTGGGACTGTGATAGCCTAGCGGTTAAGGTACTGGACTCTGGACCAGAAGGTCCAGGGTTCAAATCCCACCTCTACCAAGCTGCCACTGTTGGGTCCTTGAGAAAGGCCCTTAACCCACAACTGCTTGGATTGTAAGATTGTATCAATTGTAAGTCGCTCTGGATAAGGGTCTTCTAAATGCTGTAAATGTAAATGTAAATATTTTTCAGAGGTTGGCCTAGGCCCATTTGTTCCAGTGAAGTGATGCTTCAGTATACCTCACAAATGCACTTCTGGATTGCACTGCAAAATCATGAGGAGAGCCTTTATGGAAGAGTGGAAGGTGTTATAGTGGTCAAAGTGGGTCCAACCCAATATTAATGCCTATGGATTTGATTGGGATGTCATAAAAGCTCCTGGAGGCATAATATGTAGGTGTCCAAATACGTTTGTCCTTATAGTGTATATCTACAGCTGGTGCCAAAATCTAGAGACCACCAGTGGTGCCCCCATAAATTCTCACTGAGGTTTAGGTCAGGTATATATAGGAGAGAAAGCCATGACAACACATTTTCTTTGGCTTCAAAGTAGTTGTTACAAAGCCTTGAGGAATGTTTTGGGTCATTATCTATTATCCTGCTGTATTATTATCCTTCTCCACAAAATTCCAAATAAGCATATTCACTAGTGGTCTTTATATATCTATATACTACATAACCAAAGGTATGTAGACACCCCTTCTAGGTGCATTACACCAGGCATACAGTTATATAGTATGTAGACGCTGGTCCTTCTGTCCTGTTAGGACTTCTCTGGTCAATTGTAATTGCTGTTATTGTGAAGTGAAAACTTTTGAAACCCACAGAAGCTACTAGTACCAGCCTACTGAATGATCTGTTTGGTAGCAACTCTCACTTGTATTTTAAAAACTGCCTCTGGAAGCAATTATTCTCCATGGATTTTGGGCTCCAAGGTGAGTAGTCATGTCTCATCATCTGGCGGTCTTTTGTATGAATATGGGTTTGGCAGGGCCAGACAAAACACTGCAGACCTGAATGCATGTCAGCTGTAAAGTTTTTTGGAGGATCTGTTTTTTTTCTTGGCTTGGCATCTGATAGTTAAAAGGAAAATGTCACCAACTCTATATTAATGCCCATGGCTTTGGATGTGATGCTTGGTTACTATCCACAAACATTTGGCTGCATAGTGTATAATGTCATATTAACACAAAGGAACACTGAATACAAGGAGCCACTTGTCCATGAAACCATTTCAGGTCAGGAAGATTGATTTAGAAGAATCAAATCTAGAGGATTTGAAAAGACTTCCTGAGATCAAAGTAAAAATACATGGGATTACGTTATCACTCCATTTCTAGATGTTCTCTGGCCACTGGAAATGACAGGGGAATTCAAAACTTAAGTCTCTCAATCATTTCCAAAAGCCTCTCAATTTTTCCATGCCCTCCCTCTCACCTCTATGATGGGCCACCCATCTATGATATCAACCCAGTTACCTTTAGCTTGTGCTTACCACATTTTCTGCTGTGTTTACATTCGAAACCCAGTTTTAGTTTATATGAAATATATGCTTTGTTTGCTCCAATCTCCACCACTGTTTAACCCAGCCTGAGCTACTGGGAGATGATAAAGTGGTGGCAGTCAGCCTGAAAGCTTAATTCAAGCCCATGTGTTTTTGTCCTACTGCAAATCTTTGTGCAGTCTAGCTTGTTGCCTTGTTGATATTAAACCAGATAGAACTACATGGCTGCATCACATCCTTATTTCATAGTCAGTGCAAAACCTGCTGTAACAACTCAGATCAGCTTCAGTGATGACAAGACAGATAGGTAGAAGTCTACCAGAAGATTGCTGCTAATGTAATATGACTCATATTTTGTCACCTGCACCGTAATATAACATTACAATAATGTTTCCTGGAAGCTTTTGATGGGGGGTTGATTGAAATACATAGAACACAGACATTTTGTTGAAAAGCTGTAACATGACAGATCTAGAATCAGTACTGTATATTGAAGAAAATGCTGTTATGGTAGCAGTTTGATGGTTTGCATGTTTTGTAGTCTTGAGCATGTCTACATGCCTAAATGCTTTAAGCTGCTGCCATGTGATTGGCTGATTACAACCCCAAATCAGACAGTTGGGACCGTATGGAAAATGCCTAGGAAAAAAATAAACTCACAGCGTTTCTTACATTTAGTCTAACATTTATTCCATTGCAGACAGTATGAACCTGAGATATTTCATGTTTTGTCTGGTCAGCTTCATTTCATTTGTTAACACATTTCAAAACAAGTTGGGACGGTAAAGCATTTACTACTTTGTAATGTTGCCAATCCTTTTCACCATACTTAACAGACATTTTGGCACAGAGGATACCAAGCGATTTAGTGTTTCAGGTGTTATTTTGTCCCATTCTTCCTATAAACATGTTTTAAGATGGGAAACAGTATGGGGTCATAATTGTCGCATTTTTTGTTTCAAAATTCTCCACACATTCTCTATTGGGCACAGGTCACGTCCGCAGACAGGCCAGTCCAGTACTCATACCCTCTTCTTCCACAGCCATGCCTTTGTAATATGTGCATAATGTTGTTGTCTTGTTGAAAAATGCATGGACATCCATGGAAAAAATGTTGTCTTGAAGGCAACATTGCTGTAAGATCTCAATGTACTTTTCTACCTTAATGCTGCCATCACAAGTGTAAATGACCTTTGACAAGGGCTCTGACACAACCCCATACCATGACAGAGCCTGGCTTTTGGACTTGTTGCTGATAACAGTCTGGATGGTCCTTTTCCTCTTGGACCTAGGCGTCCATTTTTCTTTCCAATAAAGACCTCGAATACTGATTGATCTGACCATACATGTTTCCACTGACAATACACGTTTCCACTGTGTGATGGTCCATCCAAGATGCCTCTAAGCCCAGAAAAGCCAAAGTCACTTCTGGGCATGGTTAATATTAGTCTTCTTTTTGGCACAATAAGATTTTAAGTGGCATTTGCAAATGTAATTCTATTATTTGTACTAATTGATATAGTTTTGATAAAGTCCATGTGGTTCTATCAGCTATTGATGAATGACGGTTCTTGATGCAAGCTTACACCCTGAAATTCCTCCAGCTTCCTTGAATCATTTAATAATATTATGCATTGTAGAGGGATAAATATGCAAATCCTTTCCAGTCTTTGAGGTACATTTTTGTTAAACATTTCAATAATTTTCTCATGGAGATCCTGGAGATTCTCTGGTCATGTTTGCTCATCAAAGACTCAGGGTTTCCTGGACACTTCTTTTGTACCAAATCATGATTATAATCACCTGTTGACATCATCTGTTTGAAAAGACATCATTATTTTTTTTTAAATCATTACTAAATCTAAATTGCCCTTGTCCCAACTTTATTTGGAATGTGTTGCAGGCCTGAAATGCAGGAGTGCATGTTTATTAACAAGTTCATCAGACAAAGCATGAAATATCCCTGGTTCATACAGACTGCAATGAAATAAAAGTCAAAGTAAATGTAAGTAACACTGTGTTTTTTATATGCATTTTCCATACTTTCCCAACGTTTTCTGATTTGTGGTTGTAGATATTAAGTAGCAGTTTAACAGGGGTACCTAATGAAGTAGCTGGTGAGTATGTGTGTATATTATTATTATTATTATTATTATTATTATTATTATTTTATGTACTTTATTAGCTTTTGTCTTTTTCTCAAAAAAAGTAATTCTTTACAGCTCTTTAAAGCATATATATATTTAGCTCCAGCTTTATTTATCCCAATCAATTGTTCTCAAATTAACTTCATAATCACAGCAAGGGAAGTGTGAGATGTGTGAGGACACTCTCCAGCTTTTTCTGCTGAATCTGAACTTGCAGGTAACCCAGGCTCCTCAGAGGGCCCATCAGCTGTCTGTTCTCTCGGGGACTGTGTATGGCTATATTTGGTGTGGCTTTGTCTGTGAGGATCAATCAGTGCTGTCTCATAAATCTGGCACAGAATAAGTGCAGGGGGTGGGGGGGAATGTCAAAACTAATGCCATAGGCACTGTGTTAGGAGGAGAGCAGCTGCACCTGAAATATTTCTGAGCCTCTATTGTTTGATTTGTGTCCAACCAGCCCAGAGACTGTTTATAATACCTGCCAACATGGTTTCAAAAACCTTTTCTTACCTGATAACAGACAATTGTTGCAGAGTGTAGACAGGTGAGAAAGAAAAACAAAATTATTATTGAAACTGTGGTTAATTAAAGACAAAGAAGAAACATTTGTCTTGTGTGTTGTATGCAACAAAGCCTATTACAATCCAACATTATTAGGACAAGGATTGCTTTTCATTATGAAATATTGTGTTTAGTTACATCTTCACTATATTTAATTATTTTTCAATGAATTTATATTTATTCGTACATCTCAACATTTTAAAGGTGTATTTTTTGAGCCTATAACAGTGCTTCTATGGAATAAACAAGTAATATCAAAGGCACTCTACAAAAGCAGTGAGACATATTTCATGCATTTACTTTATTTGTTTCAGGGTCTTGTCAAGCCTGGAAATGTAAGGGGGTGACAGGCAAGCATGTTGCTGTGCTGACTGTTCAGTAGAATAAGCCTAACCACACAGTTCAAGTCAGCACTGCACCACGGCCTCTGACCAAAAAACCCAGAAGAGAGGAATAGTGCAAACTGGCTTGTTATGGTTGAGGAAACTGTTTCCTATGGTGCCCTGGGGCTAGTCAGCCTCACCTTGCTTGCAGTTGCCTGTGAAGACCTTTAAAACTGAACTAAGCCATGGTCTGTCTGTCTATGTGTGTATGCAAATTTTGAGTAAAGTTAAAAATAAAGGAAACAAGGTACATGATAGTGAAAACTGAAAAAGAAATCTAAAAAGGATTACTTTGAAATATAAGGATAGAACTTTGAAAAGGGGGAGATGTAGATGTTGTGAAGAGATATAAAAACTCATAAAGACACCCTGAGTTTTAAAAAGAGATCTGGGGAAATCTAAAGAACTGTAAATAGCTCTACAGAGTTGTAAAGAGATCTGAAGAGAGAAATATGAAGTGTTTCTAAGTAAGCTAAAGAGATCTAAATAGTTATACAGAGATGTACAGAGCCATAGATGATCCATGGTATTATATAGCAAGTTATGGAGATATAAGGACACAATTTAAGCTGTAAACTAAAGAATGTAAATTAAATATAAAAGATGTTTACATTTGAACCTGTAAGCAGCTGGAAACAGAAAACCAGTATGTATTCGAGTTATGGAGAACTGGTTTTGTCTCAGCCTTAGTTTGTTAGTTTGTAATTTTGAAACAGGGAGACCATTTTAACTATCCCAATGTAATTTGTTTGTTGTGCCGGACCTTTGTTTTCTTTTTACACCATTTCTGCTGCTCCAGCAGAGTGAGTGCTGCATGTGGTTTTGCATTGCACTTAAATCACCTTTCTTCCAATTAGATGCTTGGTTTGAACTTCAGCAGGTCTCCTTGAGCATGTTTACATGCCTAAATGCATCGACAGGGGTACCTAATAAAGTGACCAATGAGTTTACTTACACACACACACACACACACACACACACACACACACACACACACATACACACACACACATTCAGGTCTTCAGAGCCTCCCCAGCAAGCTGGTTTTACCTCCAGTGCTCCCCAGTGGTCGATGCTAGTATTAGCTGTCCATCTGGGTCATTCTAAAACCCCTAGTTTGTCCCATTACAAGAAACTTTGAGTCATTTGGAATCATAGTGATAACTGTTTTTGACCACTGAAAATTGAAGTAAGGAAATATTCTGTTCCCCTAAACAAACTTATTGCATAGAAATTAGTTATGGTTTATTATAATAAATTCAGAACTGACAGTTTTAATCAAGCAGAAAGTTCTTCCTATTCTATGTATTTGAATACACAGTTTTGAAGTTAGCCAAACACACACGGGGCAGCATGGTGGCTTGGTAGGTAGCACTGTTGCCTCACAGTGAGAAGGTCCAGGGTTCAGTCTCCAGCTGGAGTGGTCTGAGTCCTGTCTGTGTGGAGTCTGCATGTCCTCCCCATGTCCGTGTGGGTTTACTCCTTGTACTCCAGTTTCCTGTCACAGACCAAAGACTTGCGTGTTAGGTTAATTGATGTCTCTAAAGTGTGTGTGTGTGTGTGTGTGTGAGAGAGAGAGAGAGAGTTTTTTTGTCTTGTGTCCAGTCAGATTTATATCATATAAGATCGTGAAATACTTCTGCACATCAGTCCATTGAGAATTGTGGATACATATTTCAGTCTTATCTCAAGCAACTAACCTGCAACTGACGTGGATGACACAAACACCTGAAAACATTTGCCATTGGTGCAGGGCTAGAAAACAATGGGCCGGCAGACAAGAGAAGGCAAAAAGCCAGGGACTCAACTATTGATACCCAGCATCTTACTGGCCACTGTGCAATCAATAGAAAGTAAAGTGGATGATCTTAGAGGTAGGCTTAAATTTTAGAGAGAGCTATGGTGCTTCTGTGCTGTCTTTTTCATTTAGGCATGACTGACCCCCAGCATAGTGGACTCCTCTATGCAGCTGCTGGGGTTTTCTGTTTACCAAGCTGACGGGATTGTGGAATCAGGAAAGAAAAGTGTAGGGGTTGTTTGTTTTTTGATAAATAATGCTTGGTGTACAAATGTGGAAATAGTTCACAGGGCTGTGCACCAGACCTAGAATTCCTAATCACCAAGTGCTGGCCATTTTACCTGTCTAGAGAGTTTTCTGCAGTTCATCTAACTGCTGTTTACATTCAATGAAAGGAACAAAGTGAACTGTACAATAGTGAACTGTACAATAAGAAAAGGCATTCCCTGTTGGACTTTATAACAGTTGACTTGAACCAAATACGTTTCAGTGAGGTTTACCCCAAATATAAACAGAATATGTTCTTTCAAAATCAGATTTATTTCTATAGTTTTTTTTACAGTGGAGCATTGTCTCAAAACAGCTTCACAATTTTCTATTATCAAGGCCAAAAGCCCTAACTGAGCAAGCCTAAGGTGACAGTGGTAAAATTCTCTAAAACCATAGGTGAAGAAAACTTGGGAGGACCAACACTCAGAAAATGACCCAACCTCCTTGGGCGTCATAAGTATTATATGTAAGAATTAAACTAAGCTACATAATTAATAAGTCTATAGTAATTGTTTAAAATAACATAAGCCAAATAAAAAATAACAGAGAGAATATATTTAAAGACAATAAAATAATTAAAATAAACTAGTATAATATACTCATCGGATAAAAAAGTGTCACCTGTAACTGAAATGCAATTAATTGTGTGTAAGACCTCCACTAATTCTGACGTACATTTTCTGTAGACTGGGATTTTTGCCACTGCTGGTAGACCCATATGACCATATCCTTCGATACTCCTGCAAATTCAGCCATTTCCTTCACACTATGGCCTTTGACACGTCCAAATGCAATCACTCTTTTTTGCTGATCATAAACATCTGCTCTGCGACCCATTTTCCACATAAGACGTTCACTGTAGTGTACCACCTCTTCTCAACCTATGAGTTCCATCACACACCCCACAGGAATTTACAGCCCTGCCATCTGCAGGAACCTGAAGTTACTACCACATTAAACACTCAAGGTGACTATTTTGTTTTTGTCCCGGGAGTATATATAGACTATGATAAGTTAAAGTGAAAACAATATTATGAAGTGTGTAATAAAATAGAGAATATAAAACTATCCTGTGCAGGATCAATCAGATGAATTATGAAAACTACAGCATTCACACTAGATGAACTAACACAATAAACCATTGCTACAACCTCTCAAGGGCACCTATTGCTCTCTAACCCAGTCACATTAGGGCTATTTAGATCACCTGTCTGTGCTCCTTCTTCCTGTTAATAAAGTGGTTGAAGCATGAAGACCCATTGTCTAGAACTGTCTGATGCTGGAACCACATTAGTTTATATACCGTGGACTGGGGTTTATTCACAGTCTTTGATAAACTGTATGAGTATGTCAAAGTTGTTACAAACTTTATCAGAAAATGCATGGTTGACTGTGTACACACAAAGACAGCTCATGTATTCTCTAATAAGAAACTGTGCATTCATGCAGATGTCCACAACAAAATACAAGCTTGAAGCTTTGCATTCTGGACCAAAGATATGCAGATATAAGAAATGAAAGTATGTTCTCCAAAAGCAATCAGAGATATGAAATGGAAGTATAGTGCTAAAATGGAAAAACACCTCACCAGCACAGGGGGCACAAGGCAGGTGTGGCAGACTTCTCAGACTATAACAGATTCCAGGGCATGCCCGTGCCCTGACACATTCATCAACACCACCTCCAATGATCATGAACGAAAGTTTTTTGGGTAAATTAACACTTGCTAAGCAACGGGACCAGACAGCAGCTTGAGAACAGTGTTAGGAACCTGCAGAGACAAATTAGTAGCTGTTTTCACTGACATTTTCAATATTTTCTTGAGCATCTCAACTGTGCCTAAGTCCATTAAAGCACAACCATAATACTGTACCTGTACCCAGGAAAGCCTCAGCCATTAACTCTCTTAATGACTACCGAACAGTGACTCTCACTTCTGGCATAATGAAAAGGTTGCTTTGAAAGGTTAGTTCAGAAACGCATTAAGGACATCATCCCGGCAATCTAGACACTCATGAGTTTGCCTACAATCATAATAGGTCAACAGAGGATGCCATATCCATTACACTTCATACACTGGATAACCTGGAAAAAAGTGCTATGCTAGACTGTTGCTGGTGGTCTACAGTTCTGATTTTGAGAGTCATTCCAAACATCCTAATTACAAAATGGCTAGACCTGGGACTAAACAATAAAGTCTGCAATTTGATAATGGTCTTCCTCACCAACAGACCTAAGCATGTGGGTATTGGCACAAACACATTCTCCACCCTGATCTTAAACACTAGAACTCCTCAGGGCAATGTACTGACCTCATTCCTCTACTCTCAATACACTCGTTAATGTGTGGCCAAGCACAGGTCCAACACCATCCTCAAATTTGCTGATGATGGCACCACTCATGGTCTTGTTACCAATAATGATGAAACAACATAGAAGGAAGAGGTTCAGATGCTATCAAAGTGGTGCCAGGAGTAAAACCTCACTGTAGATCAGAAATCAAAGACAGCCCACAAACCCATATTCATTGGAATGCAGACTGTAGCAAGATATATCTAAAGGTAGCTTTAGATACCTTGCAGTCACCCTCATCAATAATGTAACTGGATACAACCCACACGGTCCACTATAAAGAAAGTCAACCAATGCCTCTACAACCTCAGATATCTCAGGAAAGACTGTATATCAACCTTGGTCCCGAAGAGCTCCTATTGAGGTGCAATAGAACCAGCAAAAACCGTAAAGCACTGCAGAAGGTGGTAAAATTGCTGAGGAGATCATAGACATCCTGCTCCCAGCTGTACAGGACATTTATAAGGCACATTGCCTCAAAAAGGCAGGACACAACATTAAGGACTCATCCAGCTCATGCACTTTTCTCTCTTTTTAGCTTACAACAGCTTAGGCCCATCAACACACACACACACACAAACCCAGGTACAGCATTTTCCCCAAAAAACTATGACTATTGAACAATCACTAACTGAAGAAATGCATGCGCTGCAAAATGTCACAGCCAGACATTACTATTTCACAACTTAACAACACTAGTCCCTTTATAGAGGTATATTGTATTATATACTGCATGCTTGCACTACCAACCTTATGTATCCCTATGTAGCTGTCTTGCCACTGAGCACTTTGTAGTGTTACACTGAGACAGTCAGTACAGGAGGAAATAAGTGCATTTCTTATTATAATGAATATATAAGCTTATATAGTGTATGTTCATTTATGTTGTTGTGATGTCATTCCAAGAGAACATGCAAGAGAGAATTTCATATTTATTTTTGCATATATATATACTGTATATATATATATATATATATTATGTACACTGTACTCGAGTAACTGATAATAAACTTGAAACTAAAAATTGAAGCGCTTCTTGTAGCAGCTAACAGCTTTTGTATTCTGTCTTTAGCAGCTCATCCCACTCTACTGTGCAGATTGCTAGGTCAAAAATGTTCTAGGATCGTCTCGCATACACAGCATGTTTAGGATCAACCCACAGATTTTTAATAACAGATTTTTAATAAAAGTCTGGGGACTGTGAAGGATATTAGAAAATCTGCATGTTGATTCTTATTAGCATGTTAGACCATTGTGGTGATGTCATACCCAAGCTTTAGTTTTTTACTGCCTGTGTGACATTGGTATCTAGACTTTGCTGACATAGTAAAAAGCTACTACGAATGAGATGTTTTACTACCTGCACCCACTAAACTGCTATAACTATAGCTGATCTAGAACCAGAAGCAGGTGGTGTTCTTCCTCTGGCTTCTTGCCTTTTCCTATGGCCTCCAATTTTGTTTTGCTAAGTGAGTAATTATAAGGTAATTGTTGTTCAAATTATTTTGTGCCTGTGAGAGCTGTGAGAAGGCATGATGAACAACAAGCCTGTTCATTGGAGAGCTGATGCCCCAACCAGTTTGCTACTATGTCACCACTGTGCTACTGTATTATCCTGACAGCAGTGAAAATAAGCGGGAATATAAGTTTGACTATACACAACCTGACAGGATTTCCCCATAGGAAAGAATTTGCTCCTGTTATCTGAATACGAGTGATCCAAACTCAAGATACATTCAGATAATGGTGTTATTTGTACTATATTTGGTAGTATCAATTCCTCTGTCTATTTGCAAAATATTTCTAACGTCACTGGCAGCCACTCAGCCTGAAAGCATGATATAACTGACACATGCTTTGCAGTTGGTTGACAACCTTCTCCTTTTTACTAAGAGTGATTGTGATAATTGGGTTCAATCTTTGTTTCGTCAGATCACAGAACCTGATTCCAATATGTTTTGGCTAATCCTAGTGTAGTGTTTCACATTTCAGATATTAACTCTTTTAACCCTTGAAGAGTCACAGAATTTCTTAAGCTCTGGAATTGTATATACCTGACTAGGCTCTACCAGGTGAACTATGGTTTGAGACCTTAAAAAGTAGATTATATGGAATGGTGTTCCAACTTTTTAGAATAGTAATGAATTGGTGTTGCTCACATTACGTGAAATAAAGTGAACTGATGTAGCTAGGTGTATTTTAAAGACTACCAGCTTACTTTGTAATTTTGTAAATGCAGGAATCCATGAAGGAAGCAGTAAACTGTACTGACGTAGTACACTTAATAATAAGATATTTACTGATAGTAATGATACACTGGCTCAAAATAAAGAATATTAGAGAATATAGTATATGCTGTATATATGTATATGTAAACGATTACAGGTGTTGTCTGATTACACACTGGGTCTTGCTACAAGAGGGTGTAAAATTGCTTCCCCCACTGCTTTATAAAAAAGCTCTCAGAAGCTACTTTTGGGTAATTTACCTCTTAGTGAGACATCTTTGACTGCTAGACATGCCTCTAGGACACATTTTACCAGAGCAAGTAGATCCTTCACAAACATAGTTTGCAGAAGCTGTTGTGCCAGCTGGATCCATAAATGATCGATTGTCGATAAATCTGGCAACCGGGCAGGTCAAGGAAGTGTTGCAATCTGGTGGAGACATTCTGAGAAACTATTGCTGTGCTTGGGTAAGCTTTAACCTGCTGAAACATGGCAGCAGGAAGTCCTGCACATATCTCTGACCTGTTAGTGTCCCTCGTATCACTACTAGGGGTGATTGACTGTCATATGCAGTGGCTCCCCAGATCATTACACCAGCAGTCAGGGCAGCATGTCACTCCACAACAAAGTCAGGATTGAAGCGCTCACCACGAGGCCTCCATACTTGAACCTGACGATTGTTGGATCCCAGACAAAACCTGGATTCATCACTAAAGATGATATGGTTCCAGACCATAGCAGTCCAGGTTTCTGGACTGGGTGTTTTAGTGTATCTTTTTAACTTGATTACCTGCAGTACATAAGCTAGTCACAATTCCAGGAAGACTAGTAAGCATACTCAGCTAGATGGCTAATCAACCCTGGCCTATACTCATGTCCAATGTCGTTATGTATGATTTATTCCACGAATCCTCCATAACCAGTTCAAACCTCTACAAGTATTTTATTCCAGTTTCATGTATTAGAGAACTGTTTTGCAAGCATGAGCAGTGTCCATTACTGATCAAAGCAGTTCTCTGTAAAATACAGTGCAGTGTTTGCTGAAATTTTCTGGAGATTTGCTGATCTCATGCCACAATGTCTTTCTGTTCTTTCTCTCTCTTCACTTGGTCTGTGGCTCCTGTTGGAGCTGTAAGACTGTTTTGACCAAATGTTTTCAGGGCATTTATAATCTCACCATGGTTTACAGAAGAAAAACATGAATTCAACAAGAAACTACTGCAAAATTATTTGCAGCTTCTTATGTTTTCATGTAAGTGGAAGATCAATACGAAACACTGTCCTTGCCACAGCAATGCAGGCCATAGTTGAATTGCATCGTTTGGCTCTCAAAGCTAATGCCCATCATCGTTCTGATTAGCTAAACAAGTGTGGTGGATTATTTTAGTGTGTCCTAGAGGAGTTGAGGCAGATGAGTCTAATATTCACAACGATGTTCATTGCTGGAAATCATCCCTGACAAGTATGCGACGACTGTGGGTTTACCTCCCTGTGGCATTCTTTATACCACCAGTCTTATAATTTGATTGTTACTTTTATCAGTCTAATTGAATATGCGCATACTGTAAGGCAGATTAACCCCTTGTAGGGACCAATTAAATTAGCACTTTGAAAACACATTAACTAGGTCAGACTCTACCTCAGAATATTTGTCACTGTTGTAATGTTACAAAAAAGGCCCACAAGGCTTTGTCAATGTCATCGCTGTTAATATATTTCTGGTTTACCTTGGGATTTTCCTATGATTTCCTAATACCTGAAGCAATTATATGGCTATGAATATGAACATTTTATCTGATTATTTTTTGCACTCTGAAATAACAATCCTGCACTCCTTTGTTATCACTTTTCGTCATTTGTTTTATATATATTCCAAATTCTTTTGAACTTTTAATAGCTGACAACAAATCTCCACTTCACAGAACAAAAAAGAGACTACACTCAAGACAATTATGTACTGATTTGACAGAAGAAGTTATATCATTCACTATGAGAGCCTACAGTGTGGAGTGTTTCTAATGAGGCAAATAATGTACAATCATTGACAAAAAAAAATAAAGCACCCAGACTGAAATGTCAGATTGCTGCAAAACTTGGCATGCAGTGACGTCACAGGCAGATATGTAAATGATTACAGATGTGGTTTGATTAGACACTGGGTCTTGCCACAAGTGGGCATAAACTACTTCCCCTGATGTCTATAAAAATCCTCTCAGAGTATAATTTAGGGTAGTATACCTCTTGGTGAGAGATTGGTGAGTAGTAAACATGAATCTACGATGCACTCAAAGACATTTTGCCCAGTTGCCAGACTCCTAGCCAGAGGAGGCTCATCATTGGACCATAAGGACACACACACACACACACACACACACACACACACACACACACACACACACAGTGAACAGTGTCCAGATGGCCCAGACAGATCACCAGTAGAGAGGATTTTTTGATCCACTGACAAGCATGAGCAGCTCATAGTTTTATTGTCCACAATCCAGACACAGGTAGCACCTTCACTACACACCCATCTCTGCCCGGACCATTTCTAGGCACGTAGCAGGAGGAAATTTGATGACACAGCACCCATTACATTTCCTGCCATTGACAGCCAGCAACCATCACCTTCGTTTCCAGTGGTGTCATGAATGAGTGGACTGCTATGCACTGGTATCTGAGCCTGAATCCTGCCTTTGCTGTGGAGTGACACACTGTACTAACTGCTGGTGTGGTTATCTGGGGAGCCATTGCATACGACAGATATGAAGGTCACTAAATGCTTTGTGATATGTGCAGGACATCATGCAGCCACATGTGTTGTGTCTCATGTCAGTCCTTTCAACTGCCATTTTACAGCAGGATAATGCTCACCCAAGCATAGCAAGGGTTTCCCAGGAATGTCTCTGCCAGATTGCAACACTTCGTTGGCCTGCCCATTTGCCAGATTTATCACCAATTGAGCACTTATGGGACCAGCTCGGGCACCATTTTCAGCAAACTTTGAGTGTGGACAAATGTGTTATAGAGGCATACCTAGCATTCAACAATCTCTCATCAAGAGGTACACTGTCAAAATTAGCCTCTGCGAGCCTTTTTTTAGAGAATGTGGGAATTAGTTTTACGCCCTGTTGAGGCAAGCCCAGTGAGTATTCAGAGCACACCTGTAATCATTTACATATTTGCCTGTGACATAGCTGCATACTGAGTTTTGTGGCAATCTGACATTTCTATCTGGGTGCTTTATTTTTTTTTGTCAGTGAGAGCATTACCAGTGTAAGTATGGGCTGAATGCTCTATTAATACTGTAGCATCACCACTGAGGAAAAACCAGGCTCAGACAAGGAAACTTTGCTCAAAGGACTCTTTATTAGCACACAGACAGAATTCCCATCCCTGAATGGCTTCTATACATAGATATGGGTATGGAAAATGAGTAGCAGTCCACTTCTGCACAATGACAGTAACTACAAGCACATACACTACAACATATACACATTTACATTATTACATACAATAGAGCACAAACAGCTATGAGCTGATTATAAAGACATAAACACACCACAGTGACTACATTACTTAAAACACTCTACTAAAATGACACATTCACATTTAAATTAACCCCAACATAAGCGGTCCATCAAGCCACGATGCATGCTGGAATCAGGGAACATCTTCCACAGGGAGTCAAGGACACTACAATACATATCTGTAAAATGTGTATAGTCAATGCAAAAACAAATCATTTAGCATTTACAGATAATTTAAGGACACTGACAGTAATGAAAAAGCTGTTGTGTTTAAATTACTTAAGAGCAGGTACCAATATGATATGCATATTGGACATGGCTACACTATGATGTATCAAGCTGCAAACTTTCCATACCCTATGTCCAAATTGAATTTGCATTAAATTTACATCATTTGAATGCCACCATAAAGACTGACATAAAAGTTTAGTAGTATATTATTATGGGCTTAATACTGGCTGCTTGGGTGTAAAGTTAAAACCATGCAATTAGTATTCCAGAGCCTTTACCACTGAGTCAGCACCATTCCTATGTCTTCTTTTTCTTTTCACTGCTCCTGATAGCAGTCACCACTGCAAATCATCAATCTTCATCTCACCCTGTATCCTGTATCCTGTATCTTCCTCTGTCACGTCAACCACTTGCATGTCCTACTTCAAAACATCCATAAACCTCTTTTTTGGCCTTCCTCTTCTCCTCCTGCATGGTGACTATCCTTAACATTTTCCCCTATATACTCTGATTCCCTTCTCTGCACATAGCCAAACCATTTCAATCTCAGTTCTCTCACTGTTTCTCCAAACTGTCCTACCTGCACTGTTCCTCTAATCTGTTCGTTCCTAATACTATCTGTCCTCATCACTCCCAATGGAAATTGCAACATCTTCAACTCTGCCACCACCAGCTCCACCACCTGTCTGTTTGTCAGTTCCACCACCTCCAAGCTGTAAAGCATGGACTCACTGCTGTCTTGTAAACTTTCCCTTGCTCTCTTACACAAGTCACTTTTACCATCCATCTCTACCCACTCCACCACATCAGCTTCACTTCTCTAGCACAATTTATAGTACTTTGAACACTCAATTGACCTCAATTATTTAAACACATCTACCTTCACCTTGGGTGGCAGTGTGGCTCAGTGGGTAGCACTGTCGCCTCACAGCAAGAAGGTCCTGGGTCCTTTCTGTCAGGAGTCTGCATGTCCTCCCCGTGTCCACGTGGGTTTACTCCAGATACTCCAATTTCCTGCCACAATCTAAAGACATTCATTAGGTTAACTGATTACTCTAAATTGGCCCCCAACTTGAGTATATATATGACTAGTTTCGATATAACCTTGAGTGTTGATGTAACCTTGAGTGTTGATGTAACCTTGTGTCTGTTGTTGAATGGCCTTTGATGCTGAAGAACGGCGTTAAATAAAAAAACAGGCAAACCTTTACCGCCTCTATTCCTTGCAACCACACCATTCCACACCTTCCCTTTCATTCACACACGTACTCCATCTTGTTTCTACTAACTTTCATTCTTTTTCTGTCCAGTGCATCTCCAGGCTTGCCTCAACCTACAACCTACTCTCACTACAGATCAAAATGTCATCTGTCAATATCATGGTCTATGGAGACTTCTGTCTGATCTTGTCTATCAGCCTGTCCAACACCATTAGAAACAAGAAATTGTTCAGAGACAATCTTTGATGCATTCCCATCCCCAACCTGATACCGTCTGTTCATCTGTCCACCACTCAACACTGCACCACTATCACACTGTCCTCATACATAATGTGCACCACCCTCACATACTTCTGTGCCACTCCTGACCACATCTTACAGTACCACAAGTCTACTCTCAGCACCCTGTCATAAGCTTTCTCTAGATCAAAAAACACACAACTCCTTCTAACCTTCTCTCTACTTCTTCATCAACGCTCTCAAAGCAAAACTCATATCTGTAGTGCTCTTTCTTGGTATTTAACTATATTGATGCTCACAGCCTCTGTCCTTCGCCTAGCTTCCACTACTCTTTACCATAACTACATGCTGTAGCTGATCAACTTTATGTAGTTGATGTAGTTACTCCAGCTCTGCAGCTCACCCCTGATCTTATCACCACTTCTAAACATCTCAATACCTGTGTTGGTATGCCATTTGGGCCAAATGCCTTTCCACACTTCATTCTCTTCAAAGCTGTCCTCACTTCATCGTTGTTAATCCACCACACTTCCACTATCCACATCACCCAACTTTCTCCCTCTCATTTTTATCATTCATCAGCTCTTCAAAGTATTATTTCCACCTTTTCAGCACATTCTCCTTGCTCGTCAGCACATATCCTTCCACATACTCCATCCTTTATCACCCTAACCTGCTGCACATCCTTCCCAGCTCGGTCCCTCTGCCTGGCCAATCAGTACAGTTTTCATATCAGTTCTCATACAACTTGCCCAACACTTCTTGTTCTCTCTGCCACATCTTCTTGTATACTTTCTTCATCTCTCTGGCCATCCCAGTTCTGGAATTCTGTTATCCGATGATAAAAGTCTGGATGGACCTTCTCATCCTTGATATGGAGCACATGGTGTCCAGTTTAAAAATAAATAAATAAAAGATATGGAATACTGATATTTCTGACCACAATACATGTGTGATGGGTGATGAGTCCACAGAAGTTGTCACCGCTACTGGACATGGTTAACATTAGGCTTTTTTTTTTATATACAGTAACATTTTAAGTGGCATTTGTGAATATAACTCCATATTGTAATGCTTGACAAAGGTTTGCAAAAGTAGTCCCTTGTACATATGGTTACTTCAGCTACTGATCAATGATGGTTCTTGATGCAGTGCCATCTGAGGGATTGGCACTGACAGGTGTTCACTTCCAGCTTGTTCCCTTTCCCTTTATGCACTGAAACTTCTCCAGATTCCTTGAAACTTTTAATGATATTATGCATTGTAGAGGAGGAAATATGCAAATCCATTCCAATCTTTGTTTGAGAAGCATTGCATTTAAATATTTAAATAATTTCCTAATGCATTTGTTGACAAACTGTAGATCTTCTGCCCATAGTTGCTCCTCAAAGACTCCTCAAAAACCAAATCATGATTATAATTACCTGTTGATATGACCTGATTTGAAATCACATCATTTCGTTTAGTTTTAGTTTGCTTTTACCTCACTATTATCCCTAAATTACCCTTGAACCTGCATTTTCCATAATGTGCCAACTTTTTTTCTGAATTGGGGTTATACATAAACAGACGTAGTTCTTTGTGACATGGATTAAGAATGGAATCATTCCTTTTTGGACATAACTGATTTTTCAGGTGCACTTTCATGCTATGAAGCTTCCTTTCTATCACATCCCAATGGGGTACACACATCTGGTGAGTGGGAAGATAACGAATGAACACTGAACTCATTGTCATGTTCATGAAACCAGTTTGAGATGACTTGTTTTGTGACCTGGTGCTGGAAGTAGTCACTAAAAGTTGGGTAAATTGTGGCCATGAACGGATACACATGCTCAAACAAAATACTCAAATACCCTGTAGTATTCCAGCAATGACTGACTGATTTTATAGGGCCTGATGTGTGCCAAGAAAACATTCTTCATACCACTACACCACCTCCACTAAACGGTACTGTTAACACAAGGCTGTTTGGTCCATGGCTTTATGCTGCTGGTAAAAATTTTGATCCTATCATCTATATACCTCCAATTTCGGTGAGCCTGTGCCCACTTCAGCCTCAGCTTTCTGTTCTTGGCTGACCTGGCATGTTCTTCTGCTGATGAGGCCACGTTGAGCATTCTGAGATGCTTTTCTACTCACCATAACTGTAAAGTGGTTATCTGAGATCCCATAGCCTTTCTGTCAGCTTGATCCAGTCTGACCTTTTCCATTAATCTCTCGTCAGCAAGTCATTTCTGTTCACAGAACTGCTACTCACTGGAAAGTTTTTTTTCTTTGCTGTGCCATTTTGAGTAAAGTCCAGAGACTGTTTTGCATGAAAAACGCAGGGGATCAGCAGTAAAAACATTCAAATAAGCCTGTTTGGCACCAACAACCATGCTACGGTAAACATCACTGTGATCACATTTTTTTCAATTCTGATTTAATGGAAATTTAATGGAAAAAATGCAAAATAGAAACATTTTCACTAGTAGTCTTATAGACGTGCTTCCCTCTATATATTAATAAAAATAAAAAATTGTTTAAAGTGTAGGTGTATGTTAAACTTATTTTCCTCTCTAACTAATGTACACATTTCTCAGACCCAGTATTACCACAGCTATGGGAATGTATAGCAGATGTAAAGCTTGATTTACAAAATATGGTGCAATATATACACCTTATTTTTTATTGTAATTCCCAATTTATCCATTTCTTTTGCAAACACATAAGCCTTCTCTGAAATATTTAGGGAGAATGGCTTTAATCCGGTCATGGACTGCTACAGTCATGCAGAGTGTATTGACTTCTCTGCTCCAAATTGAATCAGGTATGCGGCAGCAAGGGAACACAAATCTCAGTATCAATTCTCTGAGCAGTAGCACAAGCAGAAAAATTATAAAGCAGGCATTGGAATTGGATGCAAGCAGTGACATGCAGTGAGGTCAAGGGCGGGTGAGGCACTGGACAGACAGAGCCATATGTGTTACGGTTCACAGTGTGAACCGGGGGTTTTAGGACCCAAGCAGGTAGCTGTTGTAAATAAGCACTGCTACTGGCGCTGAGGAGAGAGTTAACGTGCTTAGGACTGGGACTGTTAGCACTTCACAAAAATAAACCACATATCACCACATGAGAATATATGTGTATGTATATAGATATATATACGGGAGTGAAGTGCGGGTGAAAAAAAGAAAAAAAAAAAGTGATATAATGAAACAACGATTTCTGCCTGGGATTGAACCTGGGTCAATCATGTGGGAGCCCAGTGCTCTACCAAGCGAGCTATTTCAGTTGTGTAGAATGAACAGGAAATAAGTGGCTTTAAGGCCATTGTGAGATGGACTCAAACAAAAGATAACACCCTATACAGCGGGAAATGCAAGTGTCACAAATGCAATACTTGTCTTTCCCTAATAACCTTAAGCCAAAAAGGGCACCACATGTACCAACAAGCACGACTGCCAAGCCAACGTCAAAGTAGGTCAAGTTGTGCACAAGGGTGCGACAAGAGTCCGTGCTCACAAACAGCCTTAAATACCTGAAAGAGCAGGTGTTTCGAATCAGGTGTGATCAGCGCCAATTATGGTCGGCGCATGCATGCTGGGGGTTGCCGGCCCAATCCCAGCATGTTTACCCTCTAGTGTCGAGCAGCGGAACTGTGTGGCTCCTAAAAATATGTAAGTAGAACGAGATTAAATACTAAATAACTTGGTTTGATTAGGCAGTGTTTTTTCCCTAATTAATATCACATTCTTAACACATACATAGCCTATTTGAGTCACGTTTTATTCCCCTGTGTTCGGTGTGTGTTTAGTGCTGTCTGGTTTGTGTGAATGGGCCTGAATCGTATCTGCAAAGTTCAGATATTCACTCATTCAACAATGGGATTGTCATCAGTACTTGGGTCTCGCACCTCCTCAGTATTGTGGCAGAGGTCATGACTGCCTCTCATGATACTTTTTTTCATTGCAGTTTTATCGATAGCAACAAGCCTAAATATCTTTCATATGTGTGAAATAAATTACCTAGTCTATGGAAGGCGATGACATGCAAATAAGAAGTCTATAAACAGCTCAGTTCAGTTTTAATGGGATTGTGTAATCCAAGGTGGGGCAGACCTCTCAGCTTCTGCACTTTCCAGGAATTACAGCCAAACTCCACAAATTGGTGACGTTGACAATGAAAATGATCAGAGTCATAGAGAAATGGCATGTATAGCAAAGATCAGAAAGAAAAGGCTTTGTTTAAAAAATATATCATTTCACATTTCCTTACATTTATTTTTTGTTGGAATATAATTCCTCTCCTGACTGCACATCTCTGAATGCTGACGTGCTGAGTCTAAAGTCAAAGAGCTGTTGGTTTACACATGAGGAACATTAGTATAATTCCAAACTACTCAAACCAGACAAGTACTACAGCCATTTGCAAAAAAAAATAAATAAAGCACAACTTTAAGAAGTGCTTTTTTTGCTTACTAGAATAAGAAAATAAGAACACAATACATGTAGCAAGTTGTTCTGCTCATAATGAGCTATTACAATTGCAGAGTATTGCCTCTATGCAACAGTTTTTTCTCATCATGTTTGATATCACACCTCTGACAGTACATCTGACAGTCAATGATAAAAAACTGTCATTGTTACATAGGGACAAAATCATGCTATTAGAATTGCAGAGTATGGCCTCTAAGCAGCAATAACAGTATTTTCTCGTTGTACTGTCAGATGTTAGGTGTGATATCCAACATATGATAGTAAAGCTCTGTGAATGTTGAGCAAAAGAGAAGCTTTTCTTTCCACATGAGCACCTCTGTTATGCATAATGAACCTTTCCCTGGCTTCGCCTCCTCGCTGACAGTGAAGGTGGATTTAAAAATCAAGATGCAAAGATATTGGTCACTTCTAGGTTACACTCCTGTGAAAGTAGTTACTCCATCTGAATTTGTGCATATATTTTATGCTGAATGTCTTCAAATTGTCAACCAAAACCCTAATAATGCAATAAGGCTTTCGAGTCTCAACTCTCTTGCCACAACATATAAGTGGAGCTTAGGTCTGGACTTTAACTAAGCTATTCCAAATCTGGCACAGAGCAGAATTTGTGGTTTCTTCAGTGATATCATTGTGCCCAGGTCCTAATTTAAGGAAAGCACCCCAAACCATTCCATTGCCGCCTCCGTACTTGAATGTTGGTTAAGTTGTTCTTAAGTCAGAACGACTTTAGTGTTTGGTTTGAGCTAAACTTCTAAAACGTTCCAGTTCTCCCAATAGAACACTTTAGGATTACTCATCTGCTTTCACTTAAACTTCAGACAATTGTTTATGCTCTTATTGAACATTGGTTTCTAGTTGATGCGTTGCTAGTCTGCCATAGATCCCATTTTTCCATTGTCTTTCTGAAAGCCATGAACACTCTTTTGGCTTTAACCAAAGAAGAGACCTTTGGATGTTGCTCAAAGTTTGTGCCTTGTAAAATTCTCTGTACTGGATTTTGGTAAGACAGACACAAATCTGGGGCAGTTCATGATTATTCTACACTTTCCCTATTTGACCATTATGGCTCTGACCATGGTTTGGAGGATCATCAGAGTTTAGGAATGTCGCCTTTACCTTACCGATGGGCTTTTTAAGGGTTTTTTTCCCCTTTATCACATGATGTGCCACCTGTGTGCTGTCACATTCACTCTGATTATTAGAAGCAAAACAATTTGTTCAATCAAAAACATACAGTTCATATGGTTTCAGTTGTGTTTGTGACAAACCTAAAGATTTTGTAATTGATACGAAGCATATTGAAAAAATAAAGAAGCACCAAGCTGGTCAAATTCTTGCCAGTCCCTATCTGTACACTACAATCTACTACAAAATCAGACAAATTACAATGTAAATTTTCATAAACTTAAATAAGGGGCAATGGCTTTTCCACTGCACTATACTTGAGCTCAGGCAGATTGACATTTAATGATGAAAATAGATACAACCACAAAAACAAAAAACAACAACAAGAAAAAAATTTCATGCCACAATTCATCAAGAATTTAATAAGCCCACACCTGATGCTTTCTTTTTCCCCGAATAAATATGCATTGCTGTTACAGATGAAAAAAAATGTTTTTTCTATGCAAATGTAGGAGACAATTCATTGCAGGAAAGAAGTGTGACTCAGATATTGCTTCATTTTTAATATATGTAAGCAAATAAACTGCTGAATAGACAGTTGACAGTTGATATGGGTTTTAATATGCATTTTTAAGTGAACATAAAATATGTTCACTTCCCAGCTCTGGGATAAGTACTTCTGAAGCTATGGCTGTACTACACTACGCAATTTTCAGTTCTGACCAACCCTATAGAGCGTATATTTGTTGGTTTGATTATATTATTGACTCTTGCCTATTTTCTTGTTTAGTACTGGTGGACTTTCTGTTGTTGGCTGTTATTTAATTAAGTCTTTGAGTTGTGGACTCAAATGCACTTGGCAATGGTACCCAATACCTCAAATGTGTGACATTGGTGAATGCCTCCTGAGGATGTGCTGCCATTAATAGCATCTATTAAACAGAGCAGAGGGCAGCATGGTGGTGCACTGTTGCCTCACAGCTCCGAAATCCCTGGTTTGATCCTGACTCTGGGCTCCGTCTGTGTGGAGTGCATGTCCTGCATGTCCTCCCCGTGTCTGCATGGGCTTCCTCCGGGTACTCCGGTTTCCTCCCACATTCCAAAGACGTGTGTTAGGTTAATTGGTGCTTCTAAAGTGCCCTTAGTGTGCATGAGTGTGCGTGTATGTGTCCTAAGATAGGATGGAGAAGACCTGGTGACCTACTCTGTAAAAACCATCACCGTGAAACTCTGTGGATTAGTATAATTGGTATAATTAGTAGACTGGTCTACGGAGTATCCAAGGGTCAGGTGTGATTAATGGATAGAATGAATGAAACACTGAAGAGCATAAAATGAACACTTCTGTTTGTGTAAATCATTGTGCAGCCTCATGAAGCTGTCTGGCAATAGTGTGGTTAGCAGTTTTCACTAGTGAAGCAGGTGAAGGAAGCTCCAAAAAATAGTAAATTACTAGCCATTACTAGATTAATGAACAATTATTAATTATATTTTTATTTCAATATCATTTTTTATATTTATATTTAAGTATGATACTGTTTATGTATTTCGTAAGATCATGATATTATATTTTTAAACTAATGTACCCACAATGCATCTGTTGCCTGTGACCTGCCCTTGCACACTTATGTCAAATGAAGCCAGACGTTTCCTGAAGTGATACTTATTTGAGCAGCTCAACACCCTTGGAGGGGAGCACTGTCTGCCCTGCTCAGTATTCTTGCTCACAAATGTTTGTGATGTCTAGTCTGACTGATAGGAGAAACAGGAATGCCAGTGCCATTTATGCTGTCTTGCTCTCCCAGGCATGAGTTGTTATGGTTTCCACAGAATTCTAACTCATGATCTACTGATTATAGGGAGACAACATTTACATCGGTGCCTCTTAGAGGTCCCACTGTGTGAATACCGTTTGATGGCCAATGTCAGCATGACACACACAATCTATATTCCCACGGTAGCTTGAGCTCTGTGAATATTAAGTGGAACAAAATATGACTGATGCTATGCACAAATGCACCACTCAAATAATAAATAAATAAATAAATGAATTCCAGTCAAACAGTGGTTTCAAGAAATGATGTATATGTATCTTACTTGTTACGGTTCACTATGTGAACCAGGGAGTTTTAGTCGAGAGCCGAGGAGAGGCTTAATGTGCTTTTTTTGGGACTGATAACACTTCACAAACGCAAAACCACGTGTGTGTGTGTGTGTGTGTGTGTGTGTATGTATGTGTATATATATATATATATATATATATATATATACACTCGTATATACAGTGCCTTGCAAAAGTATTTGGCCCCCTTGAACTTTTCAAACTTTTGCCACATTTCAGGCTTTAAACATAAAGATATGAAATTGTAATTTTTTGTGAAGAATCAACAACAAATGGGACACAATCGTGAAGTGGAACGAAATTTATTGGATATTTTAAACTTTTTTTAGACATAAAAAACTGAAAAGTCGGGCGTGCAAAATTATTCGGCCCCCTTGCGTTAATACTTTGTAGCGCCATCTTTTGCTGCGATTACAGCTGCAAGTCTCAAGTTTTGCACATCGAGAGAATGAAATTTTTTCCCATTCTTCCTTGCAAAACAGCTCGAGCTCGTTTGTGAACAGCAGTTTTCAGCTCTTTCCACAGATTCTCGATTGGATTCAGGTCTGGACTTTGACTTGACCATTCTAACACATGGATACGTTTATTTGTGAACCACTCCATTGTAGATTTTACTTTGTTTTGGATCATTGTCTTGTTGGAAGATAAATCTCCGTCCCAGTCTCAGGTCTTTTGCAGACTCCAACAGGTTTTCTTCCAGAATTGTCCTGTATTTTGGCTCCATCCATCTTCCCATCAATTTTAAACCATCTTCCCTGTCCCCTGCTGAAGAAAAGCAGGCCCCAAACCATGATTCTGCCACCACCATGTTTGACAGTGGGGGATGGTGCGTTCAGGGTTAGATGAGCTATGTGTTGCTTTTACGCCAAACATAACGTTTTTTTTTCATTGTGGCCAAAAAGTTCGTCCGACCAGAGCACCTTCTTCCACATGTTTTGGTGTGTCTCCCAGGTGACTTTGTGGCAAACTTTTTTATGGATATCTTTGAGAAATGGCTTTCTTCTTGCCACTCTTCCATAAAGGCCAAGATTTGTGCAGTGTGAATGACTGATTGTTGTCCTATGGACAGGAGTCTCCCACCTCAGCTGTAGATCTCTACGTTCATTCCAGAGTGATCATGGGCCTCTTGCCTGCATCTCTGATCAGTCTTCTCCTTGTTTGAGCTGAAGATTTAGAGGGACGGCCGGGGGTCTTTGTAGATTTGCAGTGGTCTGATACTCCTTCCTTTGTAATATGATCGCTTGCACAGTGCTCCTTGAGATGTTTAAAGCTTGGGAAATTCTTTTTGTATCCAAATCCGGCTTTAAACTTCTCCACAACAGTATCTCGGACCTGCCTGGTGTGTTCCTTGGTCTTCATTATGCTCTCTGCGCTTTAAACAGAACTCTGAGACTATCACAGAGCATGTGCATTTATACGGAGACTTGATTACACACAGGTAGATTCTATTTATCATCATCAGTCATTTAGGTCAACATTGGATCATTCAGAGATCCTCACTGAACTTCTGGAGTGAGTTTGCTGCACTGAAAGTAAAGGGGCCGAATAATTTTGCACGCCCCACTTTTCAGTTTTTTATTTCTAAAAAAAGTTTAAAATATCCAATAAATTTTTTTCCACTTCATGATTGTGTCCCACTTGTTGTTGATTCTTCACAAAAAAATTACAATTTCATATCTTTATGTTTGAAGCCTGAAATGTGGCAAAGGGTTGAAAAGTTCAAGGGGGCCGAATACTTTTGCAAGGCACTGTAAATGGAAGTGAAGTGCAGGTCAAATATAAATAAGTAAAAAGGAAATAATAATTCCCACCTACAGAGCAGGCAATGGGGATTATGCCCAGCTTGCTCGAGTAGGAGCTCAGTGACTGTACCCACCGAACTATTGGAGCCATGTGGTGAAGGTGAGGAAATAAGTGGCTTTAAGGCCAAATGCGAGAACCGTTCTGGGATGGACTCAAAATAAAGAATGTTGTTAGTAATAGGAATAAAAAGTTAAACGCCACGAGCATGCAGCCCTTAGAGTACATCAGAAACGCTAACAACACCAAGTCTGAGTCATGTCCTGTGCAGTGATGCAATTGCAAATTCAAGGTATATAATTTAAAACATTAATAAAAACGACCTAGAACACTGAAACATAGCATTTCTTGGCTGTCCCTGGTCTCCAACATCACACTTTAAAATGAAATATAATAATAAAAATCCTTCAGAAATCCGATGTTTTTTGCATTGTGTCAAATAGTTTTTCTTAAGAAATCCATATTAATTTATTTTAAAACTCATATTTAAGTCATGTCCCCAGGTTTTCACTCAGCCCTGTTACTTGTTTATTGTAAAAAAAATTAAATATTTTGGTCATTAGAATGTGCTCAGTGTTTTAATGCTATCAGTATGGATGCCATGTGGCTACATTTTATGTATTTGCTAATTCTTTACTCATTAACAGTAATGGCAGAAACAATGTAAAAATAAAGCAAAGTTGCCTGTGATTGATGAATACTCATTATGATAGTTAAATATGTGTTAAAACTATATATAAATACATGTCAATGTGCAAAAACTCTGCTGTAAGGAAAAATGCAATAAACATGTTGCCATGGCAATCATGCTTGTCATGCTAATCAAGTGCTGATATCAAAAGTAATTAATACTGTCAAATAAAGTGAGTGCTCAAAGCCTTTCTTTTGATATTTCTTAGCTTCTTCTTTCTCTCCATCTCTCTTGCAAAAAGAACAGCTATTAAACTGAGAGAGATTTTTAAAACGAAGAAAGTAGCGATTTGGTGCAAAGATGCTACCATCTCACATTGCACATAAACTTGTATAAGATGTTAGATTGGACTCTTGTGTCTTTCAGAGGAACTCGATTATACCACAGCTTACAAAAAGCAACAGTGGACAGGCATAGCAGGCTCGGATTGAATAACGTTCAATGCAATTCTGGAGGGAGGCAGAATAGTAAAGAGCCGTTATTTGATTCATTTCCAGCTCTGGGTAGATACTAATACAATTATGGGCCATTTCCAAAGCATAACCCATGTCATCCTGTCAATGTTTTTTCCTGGGTGTGTCTGTTTGTAAGAGCTGCCCAGTTTATGATGAAATGGTGATGGTTGCCATCAATCTGTCTGGACCTGAGTATCAATAGAAATGAGAAAAAAACGTTCAAGCTGCCTTTTTCCATCTATAAAATATGCACATAGTGAAAAATACTGAACCAAAGCTGCATGACAGTCATATCAAGTACATTTAGACTGATTCATAATTAAATTTGTGACTGTGATGGAGCAGTAGTGAAGATATTGGACTATTGACCGAAATCCTGGCGCTGCCACTGTTGGGCCCTTGAACAAGGCTCTTCATCCACAGTTGCTTGGATTGTACATTGTACGACTTTATCAGTTGTAAGCTGCTTTGGATAAAGTCCAAACACCTTAAAGAGGACCCTGGACTTGCCATATTAAACAATGACATTAAAATATTCAATGCATTACTGTGTTTATCTTGTCATGCAAAATAAAGCAACTAACCAAGCTTTATTTTCATTAAACACCAGGATCTATCAATATTCATGAAGAAGCAGAATATAAAAACCTTCCTCTCACCATTCAGTAATAGCAAATAGGATGGTTAACCTTATAGCTATGCTAGCTCACATTAGTCACATAAACATGGGTGGAATTTCAGCAACAGTGTCTTGATTTGCATCCTAATTTTTTTTGTTATTTACTAGCCAGAACTTAATTGACTTTTAGTTGCACATTAAACTTGTTTATGAGACTGTCTGTTAGCATGACAGATGCTAATGTTAGCATGACAATAAAAAGGCTCTCAGAGGCTACTTTGGGTACCGTACCTCTTGGAGAGATATTACTGACTACTAGTCAGGCTTCAACGATACACTCAAAGACGTTTTGCCCAGTTAACAGACTTGAGGGGACAGAGGGGGGTAGGGGGTTCAATATTGCTTTTGTTGTGGAGTAACACACTGCCCCAACTGCTGGTGTGATGATCTGGGGATTGCCTCTCATAGCAGGGCTTCCAACTAGCATTTTTCAGAAGGATAATGCTTGCCCACACAATGCAAGGGTTTCCTCAGAATGTCTCCACCAGACAGCAACACTTCCTTTGCCTGCCTGGTCACCAGATTTCCAGATTCCCAATCAAGCATTTATGGGACGAGCTGGGATGCTAACTTCGGTAAACTATGAGAGTGGAGGATCTACAGGCCCAGCTGCGGGCAAATGTGTCATAGAAGCGTGTTTAACAGCCAACAATCTCTTACTAAGAGGTAAACTACCCAAAAGTAGACTCCTTTTTATAGGGAAGAAGCACTTTTACAACCTCTCGTGGCAAGACCCAGTGTCTAATCAGACCACACATGTAATGCCACGTTTTTCAGCAATCTGACATTTCTATCTGGGTGCTTCTTGTTTGTCAGTGAGTGTATATTTGACATAATTTAGCTCTACCTTTGCTCTTATTCATTTTAAACAAACAATTTAATCAACATTGTCTTTAGTCAAAAACTTAGCTCTAACCAAATGCGAAGCATTAGCCATTTTGTAAATTATTTTATTTTTTTGTCTTAACCAAGGAGTTGTATTTGTATGATACAAGGAAGCTCATTTGACTTTTAAGTTTATTCAATAAACTAATCCATAATGAAATTAGCATGTCTACTGACATTTTATCATTGCTATTATTAAAACAACTGAATCTGGTTAGCATCCTCTTGTGTATCCATAAATTTATTTATGAGGCAATATTACATTGGTTGGCTATTTTATTTCATCAATCAACATTTGGTTTTCCTTCCATTCGCTTCTGCAGATGAAGATGATGTAATGACAGGAATGTGCATTTCTCTGTGTAGAACCACTCCTTGGGTTTAAAAGTTGGGTTTAAATCGCTTGCATTTATATGTACATTTAATAATTTTAACGGATGACATTACAACTTTTATCATGCAGCAGCAGAACCTATGCATGTTATGAAATATTTATAGCCTGAAATGAAAGTAAGTTTGCCTTGTGAGCATGTTCAAGTCTTAAGGACACGCCAGGAGCCCTAAGGTTGAGGATCTGAGTTGTCGTACCAGGGCCATGGTTTTGTTTGATTTTCAGGCTTCGAAGGCAAGGACAGTGTTGTGTATTTGATCTTTGCAGCCACAGGCAGACGGTAGAGTGATTTCAGTAAAGGCGACACATGAGAGAAACTCGAGAGGTTACACAGCAGACAAGAAGCACAGTCCAGGAAGCTTTTGTAGGAAGAATGCAGCATCCACGGGAAGAGCAGACTGCACAGGACTGTGTTAGAATCATTAAGAACTGACTAATGCATAGAGAAGTTGGATGTCTTATCAAGGAAACCTGCATAGGAATCTCACAATAATTGTTAATTAACCCTTTGAGTTCTAAGCCGAGTTTCTGTATTTGTGTGTTTTGGAAAATGTAATGTAACAGTATTGTTCAATAATTTGGACAATGGATCATTGTATGGATTAATAAAGTGAAGAAATACATTTTATTCATTTTATTGAATTGTCTCATTAAGTCCATGCTGATTGTTAAAATTCTTCTTTAACAGCCAGCAAGCCAGGCCTCATACTCTTTTGTACATATGTCTATATGTCTACTGTTTGGAATGTTTTTATTAATAGGATTGACATGGATATGTATTATTAGCTGTTCATAATATTTAAATTTATTTTAGCTTGAAAGATACATCTGATTATATTTAGTTCATTTCTAGCATACTCAGCAATCACACAGAGAACATGCAGTACTTTTACTCATAAAAATAAAACAAAAGTCCAAGACCAAAACAGACACTGTAGATTTTGTGTATTAACACAAAATTGAGTATCTAAAAACTGACATTTGGTATTAATATAAACAGTGTGTTTGATGCAGTGCTGATGGGTTACTCACATATGTTTCACTGCACAGTGATGATACCACAATATTTGGAAAGAGTCCATTCTGCTGTTTATTTGCATCTGCATTGATTCATTATGTCAAACTGCATGCATAGTGTGGACATCATGTTCTAAGAGTTAACAAAGAGTTTTGTTGATATAGTATATATGTCTTAAGTGAAAAGGTATCAATCCATACTGGGTAGACTGTATTAAAAATAAGTAAATAAATAAATAAATTCATTAATTCATTTAATTAAATATAGACACCTTTTATCTATTGGTCGAAATTAAAAGAAAATATCAACAAAATAGCCCCAGGCCTTAGGGCTGAAAATTCAAACTACATTAAATAAATACTTATGTATGCAAAGAGTCTACAGAGTATCCAAAAATTGCTAAAGGACATTTAAATAAAATAATGAGGCCAAGGGAAGGTGGGATCATACATTAGAGTGTGTGGCACTGCACATGCAGTGCATTTCCATTTCTGTGGAACAAACAATTTCAATTGTTGACTGTTCAAATAATCCTTTCTTGATGTCCACTGATATTGAATGTATTCAAGATTCTTGTTCTCCTGTTGAGACCAAGAAAGGCACAGGTACAATCAGGACCACAGCACAATTGTTGGATTCAAGCTCTTTATTGTTGGACCATCAATTGAACATTGCATTCGATCATCATATGGCAATTGAGCATAGTGAATCCATCCTACACATCCTATACCAACAGCCAACCAACCACACTAATAACTGACAGTGTGTAAAATAAGATTTGTTTCACAAACATAATTAAAGCCCAAACCCATGTTGAGCTGTTGACCTGGGTTCAGTGCTCTCCTCCAGTTTGGCATGTTCTGGCAGTGCTTGTGTAGGCTTCCTTTTTGCACAATGAACTTCTTTCACCTCTCAAACAGTGGAATCACAGCTCTAAATTACCCCTAGGTGTGAGCAAGTCTGTGATGCTCTGCAGTGGACTCACACCCTGTTCAGTGTCTATTCCTGTCTTGCATTCTGTGTTTCCAAACCTTACCAGGATGGAGCATTGTACTGGATATGAATGACAAAACCATAGGCCAGTGTTTGCTTGGGAAAGAAAACCAGTTTGTGAATTTTGAGTAGTACTTAACTAATCACTTGGGGGGATATGCAGAGTATTATTATTGCAGGATACTCATGGGGCACTGCATAACTTTGATTGTTATAAAATATTCTATGTTCATTTGAGCATTTGAGAGAGCATAAATATGAATTATTTACACCTCTGCTTGGATGGTGCAGGGTTCTAATTCACTAGCCCCTTATTGCAGGGATCTAGTGTTGAGTCCCTATGGTGCCTTCTGGCCAGGTCAAGCATCCCATGTAGACATGACTGGCTGTGACTTATTAGGGGATCATCCACCAGTGCTGCAAGGGTATGCTTAAGTCTGTGCCCTGTCTTCTCTAAAACCACTACAAGCCTGACCATAATGAAAAGCAGGGTTATATAAGTAAATATACAGTAGTGCTTGAACACTTTACAATAGTTTTTGTGTTTCTGCATAAATATGATCCAACATATCATCATATTCTCACACAAGTCCTAAAAGAAGATAGAGAACCTAATTAAACAAAGACAAAAGTTCATTATTGAGAAAGAATTATCCAATAATACATATCTGAATTAGAGTCAGCTGTTTTCAATCAACAGGATGACAATCAGCTGTCAGTGAGTGTCCTGTTGTGTATAAAGAATGGGGATCTATCAATGCCTGATATTCACAACACATGTTTTTAGAAGAATAACATGGCATGAAAAACAAGATGTGCAGTATGAGAACCTCAAAAATGAATTGTTGATGCTCACCAGACTACAAAAGTTGGACTTTGTGTAAGAACAGCAGGGCAGAGAGTTGTTGAACTGACTTATTGGAAGTGGAAACCTGTAAATGTGTCAGATTGAGAGTCACTGGGGTATCAGTAATACCCATTCTACTGACACTGTTGGTCTATGGAAAATGTATGATTTATATTATGTATATGTTACAAATGTATAGCAGAGCTCAGTAATTAGAAGAGGTGTCTACAAACTTTTGTCTGTATAATGTATAATAAATATGGGAAGGTCCTTCTTCCCTGGAGCTTCCATAAGACCTGATTTCACCACTAGTACTCCCAGACGGAGAAGCCACAGTCGCTCTGGACTTGGGTCCAAATCAGTCGCCTTGTCATATAAACTTTTAGAATGCCTCAGGTCTCAAGCATTTCCTGAAATATATTTGATTTGTTGGTCAATTTGAAAGCTGAGGAATTACTGAGCTTGTAGTACAACCCACTGGAAAGAGAAATTCCTGTCTAACCACTGTGCAGTAAAGGTAATGAGACCAGCTGGAGTAATGTGACATGGTCACATGGCTATCATATGGTAGTAAATGTTGGTATCAGTTAATCGTCACAAGTAACAATTGCTGCACCCAGAGTTGTGGATTTAGATTAGTAATACCATACTGCATTGTAATGCCATGCGATATTGCAATGTGTTAAAAATTCTTTGTACAATGTGGAAGCAACACCACATATCTACTTGCTACATGCCTCCCTGACATGTTTACCAAGGCGGTTTCACAACAGTTCACACTTCTATACCCTGTAGTCATGCCAGTCTCATGATGACACAGGTGTGAGTTACACAGTGTTTAGAAAGCAAAGATTTAAGACAGTCAGCATTGCTTTGGTCTCTGAAACGCTTCATAGACATTGGGATATGTTTAAAGCACTTCTGATACTGACCATCTAATAGAAAACAGCCACACTGTCCAATTTATTTCCATGGCAGTGTGAAAATAACGAGTAAAATCAAAGACAGATAAAAGTATTTGTTTGATTTTTTGATCATCCCAGCTCAGAGAGGAGAAAGGAATGCAGACACAATGTGGACAGTAAATAATGAGCTAATCACACTTTTGGACAGGGACATCATGGGAAGCCAATATATAATGTTTGGAAAGGATTTGTAATGTATTTATATACCTGATAGTTCTACCTTAATTCATCAAACAAAGGTCAGAAATATTAATGTGCACTAGGTAAGGGTCAGAAACATTTATGAAGACAGACAATTAAAAAGGTTGCCTTTGAATCTGCTTTAATCTCAGATTGCCTGTGAAGTAGAAAGACAGTGGTGCAGATCATTTGCTTGTTTTACATCACATCACATGTCAGCTATAATGATGGAGGCCCACGCAACATTTCAGTGGACAAGAAAGCAGGAAGCGTATGTCTCGCTAAACCCACAAGAGCAGCAGTCTGTGAAGCGAAACTGTTTTCACTTTCATGATTTTTTTCTTTTCGTTGTTGTTTTTTTTTTTTTCAAAAAGTTTCAAGTCCATTAGAATGGCAGTGTGAAGCATAGTTTCTGTTCTGTGAGCCTCGAGATGTTTGAACACAGCACATTTATCTTTAATGATTGTTTTACATGCCATGTTGATGCAGAAAGCTGGATTAAAATGAATCCCCAGGCATAGTCTGAAACCCAAATTTAAACCCTGATCACAGAGGTAAGACCTGTAAACATTTACAGATCTAATGCCCACTGGAACTTGTGTATTAACACTTGGAATGGTGGTGGCCTTTAGATCACCAGAAGATCTTGATTTGCTGCAAGTCAAAATCATAATACTTAAACCATATAAAATAAAAAGTAAATAACATATACTTTACAAATTTGTACAGATTTATGAATAGTGGCAATGCTTTGACTAGGGGGGTCTAGAGGTAAGCCCGTAGGAGAATTAAAAAATTACCCCAAATGGAAATGAGAAATTATGAAAGTGGAATACAATTTAAAAACATACGTTTGTTTGGAGAAATTGCCTCATAGCAGCAAATTTTTGTAAAGCGACATGTCATTTCAAGTCTGCACTAGGTAAAGATCTATAATGAATTAACTACAGGGTGGGCCATTTATATGGATACACCTAAATAAAATGGGAATGGTTGGTGATATCAACTTCCTGTTTGTGGCACATTAGTATATGGGAGGGGGGAAACTTTTCAAGATGGGTGTTGACCATGGCGGCCATTTTGAAGTTGGCCATTTTGGATCCAACTTTATTATTTCCAATGGGAAATTCTTTCATGAGTTATTTGCAAGTTTATAACCACTTGTAAAATGTGTTCAAAGTGCTGCCCATTGTGTTGGATTGTCAATGCAAGCCTCTTCTCCCACTTTTGACACACTGATAGCAACACCACAGAAGAAATGCTAGCACAGGCTTTGAGTATCCATTGTTTCAGATGCTGCACATCTCGTATCTTCACAGCATAGACAATTGCCTTCAGATGACCCCAAAGATAAAAGTCTAAGGGGGTCAGATCGGGAGAGCATTTCTTCTGCTGGGTTGCTATCAGTGTGTCAAGAGTGGGAGAAGAGAATGGCATTGACAATCCAATACAATGGCAACACACATTTTATAACTGACAAGTCAAGTCAAGTCAGATCTATTTATATAGCGCTGTTTTACAATGGAGCATTGTCTCAAAGCAACTTTAGATTATCTCCTAATAACTACATCCAATCCCAAATTGAGCAAACCTAGGGCGACAGTGGCAAGGAAAACCTCCCTGATTGTTATAGGAAGAAACCTTGGGAGGACCAAGACTCAAAAAGGAACCCAACCTCCTTGGGCGGCATAGATGATAAATCTAAGAACGAAACTAAGGTCATGGAGTCAAAGTTCGAATAAAATGTGAAGTATGCACATCGGCATTAAGTGGCCCGGGTATGATGGGGCTGGAGCTGATGACGGAAGCAACTTGAGTGAAGCTGCAGCGGATGAACATCATGTGTGGGACTGGAACTGGTACCGGAACACAGCTCGGAGAGAAAACAGAAAATGGTCATTATTATGATTAAAAGCCAAAGTGTCTATTAACAATCACGTGCCATGTGTAGCAATGAGACCCTGGCAGCATTAGCTATAGCAGCTAGAAAGAGGAGAACCGGAAGGCAACACAGCCAAGAGGGATCACGAGACATCGGCAACCCCACGGGAGGCAGAAGACAGAAACTCAACATCTCTGATCACCATGAGACTCTTTGACTGTGAACCCCCAGCTCTGCCCTTAGTCTAAGGCAAGGATGCACAAGTCATGATCAAGAGGACTGAAGCCCAGTTTAGCCAGACCGCCCACCCGACACTCCCGGCTAACGGACAAGGCAGGCAGGCCAGACATGACTCCAGACTCCAGCCCCAGTGACCCAAGCCATGCATCCGGTCTAAATCTAGAGAAAAGCCTGTGTAAATAAGTATGTATTTAGCCTAGACCTAAAAATTTGGAAAGTGTCTGAGTCTTGAACGAAAGTGGGAAGTTTATTCCACAGTTGGGGGGCCATGTATGAGAAAGCCTTTCCCCCTGCTGTGACTTTTTTAATTCTAGGAACTAAAAGAAGTCCTGCACGCTGTGAATGAAGTAGACGAGTTGGATTGTAAAACTCTAAGAGTTCACTCAGGTAATGTGGGGCCAGGCCATGTAGAGCTTTATAAGTTATAAGAAGTATTTTGTAATCTATGCGGAATTTGACTGGTAACCAGTGTAGTGATGATAGAATAGTAGTGATGTGATCAAATTTTCTAGTTCGAGTTAGCACCCAGGCAGCTGCATTTTGAACTAACTGAAGTTTATTTATAGATTTACTTGAGCATCCAGTAAGTAACAGTAATCCAACCTTGAGGTTATAAACGCATGAACAAGTTTCTCTGCATCATTAAAAGAGAGGATATTTCTAAGTTTAGCGATATTACATAATTGAAAAATAGCAATTCGAGTGATGCTGCTAATGTGCGCATCAAAGGAGAGATCTGAATCAAATGTGACCCCTAAGTTTTTTACAGACGGACTGAGCAATACTGGAGAGCCACCTAGATTTAGGATAGATGTAGCCAACCTGTCTCTCATAGCCTTGGGTCCCACTAATAGAACCTCAGTTTTATCTGAGTTAAGTAAGAGAAAATTAAATAACATCCAATCTTTTATTTCCTTTACACAGTCCTCAATTTTGTTGATTGTAAGGCTGTCATTAGGTTTGGCTGATATGTACAGCTGTGTATCATCTGCATAGCAGTGGAAACTAATGCCATGTTTACGAATAACTGAGTCTAGTGGCAGCATGTACAGAGAGAATAAAAGCGGGCCAAGCACGACCCCGGAGGGAACGCATAATTCACTTTTGAGAGCTTAGACCTTAGATTATTTATATTAACAAAATGGTACCGGTCGGTAAGTAGGATTTTAAACAAAGAAGAGAGAAAACAGAACCAATGTAATTAGGTATTGATTAAGAGCAACAGTGTCCAGTACAATCACTGATGCCATGTCAATCACTGATGAGTAGCATGAACCCGGACACGCATTAGCATACAGCCATAGCTAGAAAGAGGAGAACTGGTAGGAAAACACAGCCAAGAGGGATCAATGAGACAATTGGGCAACCCCACGGGAGGGCCAGAAGGGACAGAAACCCAATGTCTTGTCACCATTAAGGACTCTTTGACTATGAACCCCCAGCTCTGCCCTTAGTCTAAGGCAAGGATGCACGAGTCAAGATCACGAGGACCGAGGCACAGTTCAGGGCCAGACCGCCCTCACACTCCCGGCTAAGGACAAGGGCAAGGCAGGCACAGATATGACTCAGACTCCAGCCCCAGTGACCCAGCCATGCATCCTGCGTATAAATCTATCAAAAGCCTGTGTAAATAGGTAGTATTTGCCTAGGACTTAAAAATTAGTAGAGTGTCTGAGTCTCAAACTAAAGTGGGAAGTTTATTCCACAGGTTGGGGGGGCCCTGAGAAAGCTTTCCCCTGATTGTGGACTTTTTTAATTCTAGGAACTTAAAAGAAAGTCCTGTACCCTGCGAACGAAGTTGATGAGTTGGATTGTAAAAAACTCTCCAAAGAGGTCAATCAGATAATGTGGGGCCAAGTCATTCTAGACCCTAATTAATGCTGTTTCAGTTACTATGATGGGGCTGAAGCCAGACTGAAATGTTTCATAAATTTCATTCTTTTGGAGGTAAACTGCAGAGCTGACTGATAGACGGCTTTTCTAAGATTTGGAAGAAATGGTAGATTTGAAATTGGTCTATAATTAGATATCACACAAGGTCAAGACTGTTTTTTAATCGTGTGGTTTGATAACGGCAGACGTAAAGGATTTGGACATAACCTAAGGTAAGGGATTGAATTTAAAAGAACTACACTGGCTCTAAATACTAGGTATTACTTGTTGAGTAAATGGTAGGATTGGATCTAATTAAACAGTTTGATGACTTAGACGAGCGATCAGTGCAGATAGTTCAGTATTAGTAAGTGGGTAAAAGACCTGTATCTTGATTACAGCTCATTAAACACGAGGTCTTCCTAGTGCTGCATTGGAAGGTACTGAATAGGTTGGTGATGTGATGAGCATCGAGTGTGAGGCCTAATGTTTTTCTCTTATCATTAAAGAAAGTCATGAAATCATTTATGTTTAAAAATTACACAGAGGGGAGAATCACGTTTGTAGGGTTTATACATGCTTATTAATCTGTGAATGCTGTCCCTCAAGCAATCTAAAACACCTCCAATTTACTATGTCTCCACTTGCACTTAGATGCCATGTTCTTTGCTTTAAGGTCGGGTGTGGTCATTAACCACATGGTGCGAGCCTTTTCCCTAAATGAGTTTGACCCTAGCCGGAGCAATCATGTCCAGGGTTGAGCGAAGCACCACATCTAATCGCCCCCCCCCCCCCCCCCCGTCATTACACACTCAAGATGATTGATCTCCGTAGGTGTATTAAATTTCAAGTCTGGTAGGTTTTTAATAAATGCAGCTGGAGTAGCAGATGTGATAGTGCGCTTGGTGTGATTACAGTGGTGTGTTGGTCCCATCACATTCTGAGTGATACCCATGGATTCTAAGATAGACTCGAAAGCAATTTTAAGTGGATCCTGCTCATTGTCGAAGTGAATATTGAAATCACCTGCAATTAAAGCCTTATCTGTTGACAGTAGTAAGCAGGGAAGAAAGTTAGCAAATTTCTGAAGAAATTCTGAATAGGGACCAGGAGGACGGTAAATAGTGATAAGCTGAAAAGAGTGTGGTTTTGACATCCATAACGATGGACCAGTCTCATTAAGAATCAGTATTTCAAAAGAATTAACCTTGTAATGGGATTTAGTTGTAACACCTAGCTCTTTGTCAAAAATTGTGGCCATGCATCCCCCTGACAATTAGAAAGAATGCGATTAGCATGACTCTATCCAGGAGGTGAGGCTTCATTGAAGGCTAAATATTCATCAGGTCTAATCCAAGTTTCAGTGAGACAGAGAGCGTGTAAGCGTTTATTAGTGATTATTTCATTTACAACCACTGATTTGTTTGTAAGTGATCTAATGTTAAGTAATCCTAGCTTTAGTCTAAGGTTGTTATTTCTTTGGGAGCTATCTGTGTTTATACTAATGAGGTTATTAAAACAGACTTTTTGAGAGCGTTTACGTTTAGGACAGATGTGGGTAACAGACACAGTTTCAATAATGTGGGTTCTGGGTGACGGTCGGTGCATGGCTACCAGCAAACAGTTGGTTAAGCCGGTCTGTCTGCTGCCTGACCCCTGCTCTGGCTAGTCAGCCCCTAACCAATCGGGCCATAAGACTATGGGAAAGGTTGCAGGAGATGAGAGCAGCACCCTCCCGAGTGGGATGGACACCGTCCCATCCTAAAAGGCCAGGCTTACCCTCAAAGGCTGTCCAGTTGTCTGTAAAGCCCACGTTGTTTTCAGAGCACCACTTGGACAGCCAGCAGTTCAGCGACCATAACCTGCTGTAGGCTTGGTCACCTCGCCGCATTGGGATGGGGCCAGAGAACACTACTGCATCGGACATCGCCTTCATAACTCTCACCACCTCTACAAAATTAGCCTTCGTAACCTCTGACTGACGAAGGCGCAAATGGGTCTGGGTGCCAGATCCTCGCCATCCTCGCGTCAGTAATCAGCGTTCTCTCAGCGTTCTCTCAGCTGGGTTATAAACTTGTAAATAACTCATGAAAGAATAAAGTTCTGTTAAAACCAAGCACACCATTGTTTTTCTTGTGAAATTCTCAATAAGTTTGATGTGTTACATTACCCTCTTCCCATTGGAAATAAGAAAGTTGGATAGAAATATCCCCGATTTCAAAATGGCTGTCATGGTCAACACCCATCTTGAAAAGTTTCCCTCTCCCATATACTAATGTGCCACAAACAGGAAGTTGATATCACAAACCATTCCCATTTTTTTTAGGTTTATCCATATAAATTGGCCTCCCTGTACTATACATCCATAAAAGAAATTTTACTTGTGTAACACAGCACTCAAGAACCAGGATTAGGAATCAGTAGCAGGTTTATTTAACACACAACCTGAATCGTAGAAAGTAGCGAGCGAGGAGCTGAAAGCCAAAAAGACGAGGGAGAGGCAAACAAATCCGAAGGAATAGGTAAGTTCGTGACCGGTAATTCGAAAGCTAATGGTCATACACAATAACTTGGTAATCACACGGGACAAACACTCAATAATGTCGGTACTAGACGAACAAGACTTCGCAACCACAGCTAGCCCTGGTGGTGTATATATAGTCCTGAACATGGCCGCTCCCCAGAAGTGGCATGGGTTCAGAACTCCGGTGAGTGTGGCCTTTGGTTGTGTGGAGACGCAGTTGCAGCCAGTCTGGCAAACCCCCCTCTGACGGGCATCTCCTGTGCCAATGGCCTCTCCCTCCTGGGACGTCCCCTGGGTCTGAGAGCAGGACAATGAGGAAAAGCCCTGTGAAAGTCGGAGATGAGCGACGGGTCTAGGATGTCCCTGGCCAGGACCCAGGCTCGTTCTTCCTGGCCATATCCCTCCCAGTCCACCAGGTAGAACATCCTACCAGCTCGCCGTCTGAAGTCCAACAGTTGGTTCACCAAGTAGGTATGGAAACCGTCCACGTCCAGAGGAGGCGGGGGCTCTGTCACTGCTGACTGCACCTCAAGAGAGGAGTATACAGGCTTCAGTAGAGATACATGGAAGGTGGGAGCTATACAATAAGAGGAAGGCAGCTGTAACCTATACAAAACAGGGGTTACCTGCCTCAACACCTTGAAAGGTCCTACGAACTTGGGACTTAATTTTTTGCTTGGTAGGGGAGGAATTCTGGAATTCTGTGCATATTCTACCCATGGTAAGTATCTAACCCAATCTAACTGGGAGCGAGCACAGTAAGATCTTATAAACCAGCTGATTTCCTGATTTAAGCACTCTGTTTGGCCATTGGATTGCGGGTGGTAGCAAAGTGAAACTGATGTTAATGTCTCTCCATATTCTCTCCATACATGTGATGTAAATTGGGACTCCCTATCAGAGATGATATCCTCGGGGAGGCCATAGAACCAGAAAACATTATGAAACAGGGCTTCTGCAGTTTCTAGAGCAGTAGGTAACTTCTTTATAGGGACCAATTGATAGGATTTGGAGAAGCGATCTACTGTGACTAACACCACGGTCTTCCCCATGGAGGGAGGCAGATCGGTTATGAAATCTACCCCCAGGTGAGACCAGGGACGCTTGGAAATGGGAAGCGGCTCCAGCAAACTCTCTGGGGCTTGGCGAAAAACCTTGGTCTGAGCGCACACCGGACATGATAGTATGTGGACACAACCATTTCCCCACCGCACCGACCCCCATCCATGCACACACCATCTCAACCTATGGCATAGCCAAGACATGAAACAGTGGTTACATGAAACTTTTCCAGCTTCACGAATAATTTATGTTCTAGCAATCGCGCTAAAACTTGCTGTAAATGAATAACGTGTTGTTCCAGATTTTCTGAATACACTAGAATGTCATTGAGGTAGACGATCACCCATCGCTCAATCATGTCCCTCAGTACCTCGCTGATGAAGGCCTGTAATACTGATGCATCTGTAGCATCAGGTAGAAGTTCTAGCGCTGAAGGGACTAAGAGCAGTGGGTACTTGTACTTGACGGTTATCTCACATATAAAATTTTTTTTATTAAAGGACTGAACATGTGAAGTGTGTAGAGTATACTGTTTTATAAACAAAATTATTGTTCTTCCAGTATCGGTCCATTAAAAAACTGAATACTTCATTACATACACATATCTTGACTCGTTTGAATGTCCATTTTATTAGGACCACCCACTGTATACATCCACTTTGTAAGTATACAATTACTGTACATAGCTTTGGCCCTAGCTTTCAAATGTTTTGGGGACAGGTAAGAGGTGGTATGTGGCCAGAAAGTGTACAGTTATGTTTTAAAACTCAATAACACTGCTGTACCTGATGCTATCATACTAGCACAACATCACACCATGTCAGTCCCATTGTGTTGAGAATGATCCACTACAACTTAAACATCTAGTCAGCGATGGATCATTTCCATTAAATAATGAAGTGGGAGGCAGGCAATTTGTACATATTAAAGGAGGGGCTGCAACAGGCAACTATATACCTACAAAGTACACTTAATTATTGGGTGAACCTGATAAATGGCCACTGAGTGCAAATATCTGGTGGGTGTTCATAATAGAGTAACAAGTATAATGTATGAATAATAGCTATTATTAATTATTATTTTTATTATATCATTATTATAATAGCTAGTATTAGTTATCAAGTTAATCACCATAATAAAATAAAATGTACACCATATACCATATAGTCAAAACGTACATTCAAGAGTGACATCCTGGCTAGAGGTTGTCCCTCCGTTGCTGTTACAACCGTCTGCGCTTTCCTGAGATGTCTTTCCATGACATTTTGGAACTGCCATTACTGTCAAACACTGATGTTGAGCAATAAGCAGTGGCTCCCTGTCAGAAATCCATCCAAGCTGTTTGGTTTGGTTTATTTATTTATTAAACATCAGATCAGCGTCAATGGCTATTCGTGACAAGAGTAAGGTTTTTTTTAAACACTCCCACTAGTCGAAATTGAAAGTGACCAGTTAACCTTACACGTGTCTTTGGAATGTCGGAAAAAACTGGAGTACCCAGAATAAACCCACACAAACATGGAGAGGACATGCAGACTCCACACAGAGTCAGAGAATGGACCAGAGATCTCTGTTCAGTGACCGCTCTAACCTCTTGCCATGGTGTTGCTCATCTCAAAGGTGTCTAATGGAGTTACGGTCAGGGCATTGTCCATGCTAGTCAAGTTCACCTTAAAATTTGGCCAAATATATTTGTATGGAATATGGAATACATTTGCAAGTAATGTAATTGGAGGTTGAATAAATGCTTTCTGGGTAACTAGTAATATGTTTAGCTTGCTGGTTACACCAGCACAGTTGGTTTAATTTGAAGGGGGTTTAAAAGACTTCTGATATGTGTGGAGGATTTATAGAAAGCTTTCTTAGACTTAGCGGGCAACCCAGAAAAGCTGTGAGAGTGTGGATCAACCTTATTAAAACCCCTGACAGTTCAGTTGGAATGTTTCCTTACAGCAGCCTTATTAATGTTGCCAAAGCAGTCTACTGCTTCTCTTCTCCTTTGACCAGTTTCACTTAACAGGAGCAATTCTGAATAAGATGTGATGTTATTGAATATAACACTAGAATGGGCGGCATTAGTACTTGTTCAAGAAGACGCATTTGAATGATGTAGTTCTGCGCAGTTAAAATATGCCTCCTCACTCCTTCACATCCTTTTTAAATGGCAGCGCAGAGCCTGTGTGAGAGGTGTGAAATGAAGTAAATGACATTGTGTTTGACTGTAACTCACAAAGACAGACGGATAAAGAGCCTTTCACATTAGTCTGATGAATGGGGAAGAATTTGCAGTGGGAGAACACTAGTAGACAAGACATTTCCTCACACCCCACTTGACTTGAGCTGTCATGATATGATCAGAGAGATTCTCACTAGACTGAGTTTTTCATAATCCACCACTCACAACAAGTAATGCTATGCATGCTGAAAAGTAAAATAAATACAAATTAATGCTGTGTTTATGTTCCAGCAGGGACAGGGATTTACACTGAAATCTACACTGCTGCACCGTTGTGTGGTTCATTCAAGCTGAGGCATCAGAGTGTGAACCAGCATAAATGCACAAGAGAGTCTTAGTGCCACTGCTCGACAGAAATATTACTGCTTACATGGTAGCAAATCCAGGATCATGTGAACACCAAGAGTAGATTGCTTTTTTGTTATTTAATCGTTTTTAGACATACCGATCAGACTGGATATTGTAGAAAAATCTGCTATATCCAGCAATGATGCACTCTACAGACAGAGATGTGCCATCTCTTCTGATACAGTGGTACCTCAGTTCTCGTCATTAATTTGTTCCAGAAGCCTTCTCGAGAACCGAAAACACAGAACACCGAGCAAATTTTTCCCATAAGGAATAATGTAAATGGAATTAATCTGTTCCAGACTCCCAGAAAATTTGCATTTACGTTTATGTCATTTAGCAGATGCCCTTATCCAGAGTGACATACAACTGATACAATCTTACAATCCACGCAATTATGGGTTAAGGTTCTTGTTCAACGACCCAACAGTGGCAGTGGAGGGATTTGAACCCTGAACCCTGAGCCCAGTACCTTGACCGATACGCTACTGCAGTACCATAAAGAAAAAAATCCACACTGCATAAGGCATTATATGCATTAATAGAGTTGTACTGTACAAGTGCTCCCTGATTTACAATGGGGATATGTTCCGACAAATCCATCAGAAGTTAAATGTATCATGAACTGAGCAGTTTAACGAGTGTTTGGTAGAGCAGTCTATACTTTATATAGTGGAACCTATGAGTAGTAATGAGAAGTATGCTAATTTTTAAAACATTTCTATTAACCTACAGTTGGCCAAAATCATTAACACAAAGTTTATTTTATAATAAAGTGTTGCAAGACCTCATGTAATTTTGTAAATAATGGATTGAAAGTTCTTTCGGTTGGCTCTTATAAACTAACCTTTTCACAACCCGTGGAGACTTATTTGCACTAAGAATATGTCACGCTCCACGGCAGCGCGCACAGCCTCAGCCGTCTCATGGACCTATCAGGAAGCCCCACCGCGATCGGACTGATGATTGCGTTCAGCTGTGGGGCTTCCTATATAAACGCTTACGGCAGAGACGGCGGGCGCGGATTATTGGTGTTTCTATGCCTGTTGCCTCCCTACGCGCCGCCCTTCACCTCGCGTCCCTACGCGCCTCACCCTGTCTTCCCGTCCTGGCTCGACTCCGTTCCGTGGCATTCGTGTTCCTCCGCGTTCGTCCGTACCCGTTGTGCCTCGTGTATCTCCTGTTATCGCTCTGTTTAGTTATTTCCTTGTTTGTTTTCATTTCCACCCGTTTTCCGGCTACGGCTTGGTTTTCGTTACCTACCTGTTTTCGTTTATGCTTCGCACCCGTTTTCCGGCTTCGGTAGTTTTTGTTTCCTACCTGTTTTCATTTTTGTTTCGTGCCCGTTTTCCGGCTTCGGCCTGGTTATGTTTCACACCCCTTTTTGGTCCTCGCCGCTTTTCGTTCGCTGTGTTTCTTTTTGTTATTTCTCTTATTAATAAACATCCCCTTTTTGAAGAACCTGCGTGCGTCTCACCTTTCCGTTCCTCGCCACTCGGCGTTAAAGAATAATCCGCCTATATGGAGATGGCAGGTTTTCCTGATTTTTCGTTTCTCCCCGGCCATTTCAACGGCAATCCAGCCTGTTGCCGGCCCTTCATCGAAAATTGTTTTCGTTATTTCAGTTTATATCCCATGGAAACCGAGTATGCCAGGGTATCTTTTGTTGTTCTTCACCTAACTGGTGAAGCCCTTACTTGGGCCACCCAGCTATGGCCGATGCTCCAGGCTGGGCAGCTTTTTGAAAGGCTGGAGTTTTGTTTTGGCTCCCCACGGGGCTTCCCGGACACCAAAGCCGCAGGTTCTGGTGTTTCCAAACCCGCTCGCCCCGTAAATGAACCCATGATGCTGGATACAGCTCCCTCTAACAGGGACAAGCCGACAAGGGTTTGTCTCTCTCCCTTTCTGGTCTGCCTTGGCTGGTCATGTGCTGGATCCCCAGCTTGCCACCAGCCGGACCACCTTCCTCAAGCATCGGCGAGCGCATATAACGTCCAGTAACCCGGTTTCTAACCACACCAGATCCGTGTTTGCACCTCTGATCGTCGATAGTCGTGATTCAGACCATGCAAGTTCCGTATCCGAACCTCTAGTTGTCGGTAATCGCGCCTCTAACCACACCAGTTCCGTGTCTGAACTTCTAGTCGCCAGAAGTCGTGATTCAGACCACACTACCACCATAGTCAAACCCCTAACAATAGGTATTCGTGACCCAGATCAGACCGAGTCTTTAGTTGAGCCTATGGCGCCTCCCAGACCTGCACCTGGGCCCGCCGTGCGTGTTAGTCCCGTGTTAGAGCTGTCAGTCTCCACGGTTGCACAGTTAGCGCCGCCTGGCCCCGTACAGGAGTTCACTGCGCCTTCTGACCCTGCGTCTGAGCCGGAGAGCTCCACACTTGGGGATTATGCGCACCGGTCGTTGCCGCCGACCCCTGCGTCTCGCTCTAGACCTGTTTCAGCGCCACGATCGTCGGTCCCAATTCCTGCACCACGGACTTTCACAAAAATGGACAGTTCCTTCAGTCCCACTCGCGTCTACTCCTGCACCACAGACAATCGTGCCTATTCCCGCATCTTGAACATCCGTGCCAGTACCTGCTCTGGGGCTATCTGTTCCAGGAACTGTGTCAGCCCCAAGAGCTACAGATCCAGTGCCAGCACCGAGAGTGAAGGTTCCTGTGGCTGCATCGAGGGCGTCAGCAGTTCCAGTGGCTGCACCGAGGGCGTCAGTGGTTCCAGTGGCTGCACCGAGGGTGTCAGCAGTTCCAGTGGCTGCACCGAGGGCGTCAGCAGTTCCAGTGGCTGCACCGAGGGCCTCAGCAGTTCCAGTGGCTGAGCCAAGGGCGTCAGCTGATCCAGAGGCCTTTCCAGAGGCCGTGCACTCATCCGAGGCCTTCCCAGAGGCCGTGCACTTGTCCGAGGCCTTCCCAGAGGCCGTGCACTCGTCCGAGGCCTTCCCAGAGGCCGTGCACTCGTCCGAGGCCTTCCCAGAGGCCGTGCACTCGTCCGAGGCCTTCCCAGAGGCCGTGCACTCGTCCGAGGCCTTCCCAGAGGCCGTGCACTCGTCCGAGGCCTTCCCAGAGGCCGTGCACTCGTCCTCGCTCGCCAGCCTCCAGTCGGCTTCCTCGCTCGCCAGCCTCCCGTCGACGACTCCGCTCGCCAGCCTCCCGTCGTCGACTCCGCTCGCCAGCCTCCCGTCGTCGACTCCGCTCGCCAGTCCCCTCCTAGGGTCCGCCCGGCAAGACGACCTCCTGAGACGGAACTACACCCGGGGGTCCCTTTCAGGAGTCCTAGCTCCGTCTCGGACTCCTTGCGGGGGGGCTCTGTCACGCTCCATGGCAGCGCACAGCGCCTCAGCCGTCTTATGGACCTATTAGGAAGCCCCACCGCGATCGGACTGATGATTGCGTTCAGCTGTGGGGCTTCCTATATAAACGCTTACGGCAGAGACGGCGGGCGCGGATTATTGGTGTTTCTATGCCTGTTGCATCCCTACGCGCCGCCTTTCATCTCACGTCCCTACGCGCCTCACCCTGTCTTCCCGTCCTGGCTCGACTCCGTTCCGTGGCATTCGTGTTCCTCCGCGTTCGTCCGTACCCGTTGTGCCTCGCGTATCTCCAGGTATCGCTCTGTTTAGTTATTTCCTTGTTTGTTTTCATTTCCACCCGTTTTCCGGCTACGGCTTGGTTTTCGTTACCTACCTGTTTTCATTTATGCTTCGCACCCGTTTTCCGGCTTCGGTAGTTTTTGTTTCCTACCTGTTTTTGTTTTTGTTTCGTGCTCATTTTCCGGCTTCGGCCTGGTTATGTTTCACACCCCTTTTTGGTCCTCGCCGTTTTTCGTTCGCTGTGTTTCTTTTTGTTATTTCTCTTATTAATAAACATCCCCTTTTTGAAGAACCTGCGTGCGTCTCACCTTTCCGTTCCTCGCCACTCGGCGTTACAGAATACAGTGGTGTAGATGTTGCAATAAAGAAAATAGCAGAGATCATCTCTGATCATCACTGAATCACTGTGTACTGAATCATGACTTGTGAATCATGAATCGTGAATCGAGTTTTGTCTGAAACAAGTCATGCGGCTCGTGCCAAGTACCGAGCAAATGATGAGAACCGAGACAAATTCTTCTAGGCAAAATACTTTGAGAATTGATTTGCACGAGGTGGTTGAGAAACGAGGTACTACAGTACCTGGTTACACCTTTTCAATGGGTTTTTTTGCACAGTGACTTCTGCATTCTCTTTAGTGCTGCTCTAGCTTTTGCAGTTTATCCACTACATTCATAATGGCAGTCTTTTTTACGAGGTGTTTGCAAGAGTTAAGAAAATGAATGTCAGTGAGAGACTAAGAGAATAGTAAAGACCTGTCTAGCAAGTTGGAGAAAGGCTTCAACTGTATATGTAATGTCATCAACACAGAACTACGAAAGTAAGGAAGCACTTATCTTTTATCGTATGTTCGCTCACAGAGTGCATGCACAGAGCGTGTGTACACGCAAGCAAAGATATAAAGGGGAACGTTTGCAGTATGCCGGTGAATGTAATCAATGCTAGTAGAAACATACAAGCCGTACTGTTTGAAAATGGAAGTGCATCATAGCCATGACTGCAAGGAAACCATCCATGCTTGAGATTGAGTTCTGGTGGTTTTGGAAGCCAGTTAGTGTTTCCCAAATTAAGTGGGTTTTTGGTGGGTGTCCTTCTGCTACCAAATGCAAGAAAGTTTCTGATTGCATGGAACCAGGTGTTTTGTCATAATTTATAAATTGTAAAGATTAAACTGGTTAAGGTTAAAGTCCTGAAATTGTTCTTAGATGTATTTTGTAGATGAATAGTAATGCAAAGTACTTGTCAGCAATATACATTATTCAAGTGATATACTTTAAGTGGTGTAACAAGTTTTGGTTTAAACCTCCTGTTGTGCTCTAGGCAATTTTGGACAATCTTCTATTATAACTGGTTTCTGACATATGAATGGGATATATATAGGCCTATCATTCTCTGCACTGCAGTGACACTGTCATGGTGGTGATGTGTTTGTGTGTTGCACTGATATGAGTAGATCAGACACTGCAGTGCTGCTGAGTTTTAAACCACCTCATTGTCACTGCTGGACTGAAAATACTCAACCAATCAAACATATCCAGCCACCAGGATCCTGTAGGCACTGATAAAGCATTAGAGGATGATTAACATATGAACTAGTGTCGCTGACTACAAGCTGAAGCAAAAGATGACACATGAAGGAAAAGTGGACATTGAGCAAACAGTGCAAACTCCAGCAGCACTGCCATGTCTGATCCAATCGTACCAGCTCAACATACACTAACATAACCACCACTACATCAATATCACTGCAGTGATGAGAATGATCCGCTATAAACTAGGATTAAAACCTGAGTACCAAGACTCGTTCTAATACTACTACTACTACTACTAATAATAATAATAATACAATAATAATTAAGACTCATTAGGGATCCCATCATAGTGGTGGACCAGAAATTATTTGGAAACATATCACAGACAGACAATATCAACATTTGTCAGTTTAAATAAAATAAGCAGTATAAAGTTACCAGTTTCTCTTACCATATAGAAGCACTTTGTAGTTCTACAATTACAGACTGTAGTACATCTGTTTCTCTACTTACTTTTTGTTAGTCCTTTTTACTCTGCTCTCTAATGGTCAGGACCCTCACAGGACCACCACAGATCAAGTACTATTTGGGTGGTAGATCATTCTCAGCACTGCAGTGACACTGACGTGGTGGTGGTGTGTTAGTGTGTGTTGAGCAGCTATTAGTGGATCAAACACAGCAGTGCTGCTGGAGTTTTTAAACACCCCAGTGTCACTGCCGGACTGAAAATAGTCAACCAGCCAAAAAATGTCCAGCCACCAGCATCCTGTGAGCACTGATGATGGATTGAGGATGACTAACAAAAATTGTATAACAATAGATGAGCTATTGTTTCTGACTTTATATCTACAAGGAGGAACAATAATGTGACTGTCTATAATAAAGTCGACAGTGAATGAACAACTCCAGCCCTACCAGCTCAACACATGTTAATGCACCACCACTTCAGTATCACTGCAGAGCTGAGAATGAGCCACCATCCAATAGTACCTGATCTGTGGTGGTCCTGTGGGTGGTCCTGGCCATTAGAGAGCAGAGTAAAGGGGACTAACAAAGCATGTGGAGAAACAGATGGACTACAGTCTATAACTATAGAAGTACAAAGTGATTATATATGGTAAGTGAAACTGACAAAATGGATAATGAGTGTAGAAACAAGGTGGTGGTCATAATGTTATGATCGGTATAGGTTATTCCAGTAGTTACTAAGGTGCTCTGAATTCAGCAGAGCAACTTCCATGTCGGTAGTCCCTAATCTATTTAATTGCGCTTAATTTACTCCATGATTAAAACAACAACTCATCACAGGCAAGATGTCTATTACACAAATCCAGCTGTGAAACAATTACAGTTGAATAAATGGGTGTGAATGAGTGATGTGAAGAATTCACAGAGTGTCTTATTTGGTATTGTTTAGAGTACTCAAGCAGGCATAGATTAACAGATGTCTAACACAATGATTAGCAATATACAGTTTACATGCACTGATCAGCCATAACATAGAAGCCACCTGATGATATTGTGTAGGTCCCCCTTATGCCACCAAGGCTCTGCCCCATGAAGGCTCTGGATTTCTGTGAGTGTTCTGTCATATCTGGCACCAATACGTTAGCATAAGCAGATCTTTTGAGTCCTAAATCTTACAATGTGGGGCCTCAATGGATTGAATTTGTTTGTCCAGCATATCCCACAGATTGAGATCTGTGGAATTTGGAGGCTGAGTCAGCAGCTTGAACTTTTTGTTGTATTCCTGAAACCATTCCTGAACAGTTTTTGCAGTGTGGCAGGGTGCAGTATCCTGCTGAAAGAAGAAACTGGTATTAGGGAAGTACTTAGATAGGTGGTATGTGTCAAAGTCTCACACACACACACACACACACACACACACACACACACACACACACACACACACCAAATAGACCAAATAGGGACCGGACCAAATAGCCTAAACATTAACTGCACCGTGGCCTGTTACAGGCGCTGAATAAATAAACACTGAGCAGCTGCAATTTCACAAATAAACACCTGCCATACCTGCTTATGAGAACTACATCACGGCAGTAAACATGGCTATCTCTGCATTCTGGGATGTAGTTATGAAAATGGTCTGTTGGGTATCTTTAGAGGTATTAACACGCAAGCCTACACCACTATTTTATGTCAATATTTTATGTATTTTAATTCAGTATTTTAACTTTATTGATTTTTATGCTATTTTGGTTATTATTGTATTATAGAATTAGTATTATTGTAATATTACTTCTCAGTTCAAAATGCTATACATTTCCATACTTTCCATACTTTCCATAAATGGCTCTGAGACCACTACTGAAACATGTAGCATTTTTCTATAATTTATTACAATGTTTTCATTACAAATCTTATAATGAACATAACAATTTGAGTGAAAAACAGAATCTTTGAAAAAAAAAAATCAAAATGTATGTAACGCCGACGGAAGACTGGAGACAATTTCAGCCAGGAGAGAGACGAACGGAGGCAGAGATAACAGGTACACAATCGCTTTATTAGAGAATGAGCTAGTTGAACGAGGTAGGAACCTTGTTGTGTAGCGGCTGGTGAGTGCAGAGTGCAGAGTTTATATAGGGAGAGATGAGGTGGGCCGAAGACATGAGCAGGTGTGTGCAATCAGTAGGCAGGCGAGGACGAGCGCGGTAGGTCGCTTGTGTCGAGAGCGGCGCTGGAAGGGGGCGTGACAGTACCCCCCCTCGAAGGACTCGTGCCGGCGGGGGCGCGGCAGCTGCCGGAGGCCCGGCGGAGCAAGGAGGAACTGCGCGGATGGCCGCGCGGCCTGGGGGCCGGTCGGTCGGGTCGTGCGGCGTGGAACTTCCGGATGAGGAGAGGGTCCAGAATGTCCCTTATGTTCACCCAGCAGTTCTCTTCGGGGCCGTAGCCCTCCCAGTCCACCAGGTATTGGATGGACGTACCTCGCCTGCGGGAGTCCAGGAGGCGGTGGACCGTGTAGGTGGAAGCCTCCAACGGGCCGACGGGCGGGGGCTGTGCCTCAGGAGAAGTCTCCGCCAACGGGTCAGGGGACCAGGGCTTCAGGAGCGAGACATGGAATGAGGGAGAGATGCGCATGTGAGAAGGCAGTTGCAACTGATACGTAACGTCATTGATGCGGCTAACGATCTTATAAGGACCCAGAAATCACGGAGAAAATGGGGTACTTCCCTGTATGTGGTGCAGTCCTCTGGTTGACAGCCAGACGCGGTCTCCTGGTTGAAAGACGGGAGCAGAGCAACGACGTCAGTCAGCATGTCTCTTGTAACGACGGATGGCCCTGTCAATTTTGAGGTGGACCTGACACCAGACATCCTCGCTGCGGCGGAACCAATCATCCACGGCTGGGACATCCGAGGGCGTGGAGTCTCAAGGCACGAAAGGAGGCTGGAAGCCCAGGATGCATTGGAACGGCGTGAGGCCGGTGGAGGAGTGACGAAGGGAGTTCTGGGCTATCTCTGCCCACGGGAGAAACTGCGACCAGTCATGGGGATTGTGAAGGCAATAGCATCTGAGGAAGTTTTTGAGCTCTTGACTGGAGCGTTCGCACTGACCATTAGTTTGAGGATGGTAGCCCGAGGAGAGGCTGACGGTGGAACTCAGCTTGTTCACGAAGGCCCGCCATACCGCAGAGGTGAACTTTGGGCCCCGATCCGAGAGGATGTCTTCAGGGATGCCGAAGTTGCGGAAGACGTGTTCGAACAGACATTCCGCCGTCTGGAGCGCGGTGGTGAGTTTCGGAAGAGGGACGAAGCGGACGGCACGGGAGAAGCGGTCGATCACTGAGAGGATGGCTGTGAACCCTTGGGAGGAAGGGAGGTCCGTGACAAAATCTAGGGCTATGTGAGACCAGGGTCTTTGCGGCACAGGCAGAGGATGGAGCAGGCCAGACGGAAGGGCGCGAGGGGTCTTGGCTTGAGCGCAAGTGCTGCAGGAGAGCACGAAGCGATGCACGTCACTGCGCATGTTTTCCCACCAGTAGTGCGATGCCAAGAGCTGGTGGGTTCGGGTCTCTCCAGGGTGGCCCAAACACAGGGAAGTGTGAGCCCAGGCGAGGAGGCGGTCGCGGAGGTCCACGGGCACAAATTTCTTGCCCTGCGGGCATTTGGGTGGAACGCGCGTTTGGGAGAGTCTTTCATCCAATTCGCGGTCAAAGTCCCATTGAATCGCGCCGACGGTGCATGAGGCCGGAAGAATGGATGTGGGTGCTACTGGAGTGGTCGTGTCGGGGTCGAGGCTGCGAGACAGTGCGTCTGCCTTGGTGTTCTTTGACCCCGGGCGGAAAGTGATGGTAAACGCGAAGCGGGTGAAAAAGAGAGACCAGCGGGCTTGACGGGCGTTGAGGCGCTTGGCCGAGCGGATGTATTCCAAGTTCTTGTGGTCTGTGTAGACCGTGAAGGGATGTTTGGAGCCCTCAAGCCAGTGTCGCCACTCCTCCAGGGCCAGTTTGATCGCCAACAGTTCGCGGTCTCCGACATCGTAGTTACGTTCCGCTGGCGTGAGCTTGTGTGAAAAGAACGCCACTGGACGCAGCTTTGGGGGCACGCCGAGACGCTGAGAAAGAATGGCTCCTACCCCCACTGACGACGCGTCGACCTCCAGGGTGAAGGGGCGTTCTGGATCGGGATGGCCCAGGACAGGGACGCGGGCGAAGGCAGACTTGAGTGCGACGAAGGCCCGCTCGCAGTCAGAGTTCCAGCGGAGAGAACGAGGTTTGCCTTGTAGAAGCGTGGTGAGGGGCGCCACCGTGCGGCTGAAATTCCTGACGCTGCAGCTGTTTGATGGAGCCTGGCGTGGGCCAGTTGATGATCCATGGCTACCCCGGAGGGGGAGATCACATAACCCAGATAACGCACCGACTGGGTGTGGAACTCGCACTTCTCTGCTTTGACCCGGAGATGGTGGAACCGGAGTCTTTCGAGCACCTGCCGAACGTGTGAGACGTGGGAGGCGAAGTCAGGCGAGTGCACCAGGATGTCGTCCAGGTAAACAGCTACAAACCGGCCCAGCATGTCTCGAAGCACGTCGTTGATAAAAGCCTGGAAGAAGGAGGGAGCGTTCACCAGACCGAAGGGCATGACCAGGTACTCGTAATGTCCCGTGCTGGTGCTGAAGGCGGTTTTCCATTCGTCCCCCTCTCTGACACGGACCAGGTTGTATGCATTTCGGAGGTCTAACTTGGTAAACCAGCGGGCAGTGCGGAGCTGTTCAAGGGCCGAGGGCACCAGTGGGAGAGGGTAGGCATACCTGCGAGTGATACGGTTGAGTTCCCTGTAATCGATGCAAGGCCTGAGACCACCATCCCATTTGGGTACGAAGAAAAATCCCGCTGAAACGGGGGAGGTAGACAGACGGATGAACCCCAGGTCAAGGTATTCCTTGATGTACTCAGACATGGACTGTTCTTCAGCCGCGGAGAGAGGGTACAGACGAGCCTTGGGTAGCGGTGCGCCCGGAAGGAGGTCTATGGCGCAGTCATAAGTGCGATGCGGAGGAAGAGGAGGAGGTGAATCCTTAGCGAAGATTGGAGACAGGTCCCTGTACTGTTCGGGCATGTTATCCGGAAAAGGAATGGAATCCGCAAGCGGGAGTGCATTGACTTGTAGAGCAGGGTGGAGCAGACAGTGGTCCTGGCACCACGGAGACCAGCGGACGAGCTCGCGGGCGGACCACGAGATAAGGGGATTGTGGAAGCGAAGCCAGGGAAGCCCCAGGATGATAGGATAGGCGAGAGAATTCACAGGGAGCAGTTCGATAGATTCCTGATGTGTGGCGCTTGTAAGCAGGCAGAGAGGAGCGGTGATGCGGGTAAGAGTGGAGCAGGGGATCTTCCATTCCGTGACGAGGCGTTCTGCGATGAAGTTCCCCTGGGCGCCGGAGTCAATCAGGGCAGTGAGAGACACATCGGTGTGAGCGAGCCGCAATAGCACCGGTAAAACAAAGGAGGAATCAGGATGGGGTCGACTCACCCGTGATGCGCGTGCCGGGTCCCTGGCACGCGTATAGGTCGATCCGGACGGAGCGAGGTCACAGGCAGGACGGAGGTGCCGATCCGAGCCGCAATAACAGCAGAGGCCCTGTTCGAAGCGGCGACGGCGTTCCTCAGAGGAGAGCTGAGCACGGGCGACCTCCATAGGCTCAGCTGGAGGTGAGGGATCACGGGCATCAGGTGGGATGACTCAGTGTGCAGGACGAGGAATAGAGGCGAGCCGCGGGACGAGGAGCTGGTCCAGTCGGATGGTGAGGGTGATGAGCTCCTCCAGAGACAGGTCGAGATCGCGCCCTGCCAGTTCCCTCCTGAGATCGGGGCACAAACCTTGGCGGAATGCAGAGAGGAGGGCAGACGTGTTCCATCCGCTTTGAGCCGCCAGGGTGCGAAAGTGGAAAGCGTAGTCGGCGGCCGAGCGACGGCCTTGGCGCAGGGTGAACAAGACGTCACCGGTGGATCGTCCCTCGTGGGGATGTTGGAAAACGGTGCGGAAGGCCGTCAGAAAACGAGTGTACATTTACAGCATTTAGCAGAGTGAGTGTAGTCCTTAGCCTCTTCGCCTTGCTGGGACCAGATGGCGGTGGCCCAATCCAAGGCTCGCCTGGAGAGGAGGGACACTACCAAGGCGATACGGGCGGCGTCGGACTCTGGTGGCGACTGGGCGAGGCATAGTTCACACTGCAGGAGGAAACCCTCACAACGTTCCGGGTCGCCGTCGTATTTTCCTGGCAGAGCGATTCTGTAAGCGGACTGTGGTGCCCGTGGTGGGCTGGGAGGAAGTGGAACTGAGGCAGGAGGCACCGCGGCGGCAGGTGGCGTTAGCTGAGAGACACGCCGGGTGAGCGCTTCGACAGAGGGGACCAGTGTGCCGAGTGAGCGTTGGTTGTCTGCCAGTAGAGACACCGCCTGAGCCACTTCTTGGAGGTGAGAGCGGAGTTCGGCGATCTGATCCGCTGTATTCGCGGCGGGGCTGGAGCTACTAGCCGCTGTCTCCATGTTAAGACTACACAAACTATAACGCCGACGGAAGACTGGAGACAATTGCAGCCAGGAGAGAGACGAACAGAGGCAGAGATAACAGGTACACAATCGCTTTATTAGAGAATGAGCTAGTTGAACGAGGTAGGAACCTTGTTGTGTAGCGGCTGGTGAGTGCAGAGTGCAGAGTTTATATAGGGAGAGATGAGGTGGGCCGAAGACATGAGCAGGTGTGTGCAATCAGTAGGCAGGCGAGGACAAGCGTGGTAGATCGCTTGTGTTTAACGAGTTTGAGTGTTTGGTAGAGTGGCCTATATATAGCTCTACCTATAGGTTTATAGCTATCATAGCGGAGATATGGAAAGGATACTATCATAAGTAATGATAATTAAGTTACTGTTTAAAACACTTAAATTAACCTACAGTTGGCCAAAAATAATTAACACAAAGCTTGTTTTATAATAAAGTGTTGAAACATTTCATGCAATTTAGTGAGTAATGGATTGAAAGTGAAAGCAAAACACTTAGCTGTTAAGCTAACTGCAGCCTGTGTTCTGGAGCATTCAATTTCTGTTTTGCTTTAGAGTGGCTCTTATAACTAACCTTTTTAGGACCCTTGGAGACTTATTTGCACTAAGAATACAGTACTGCAGATGTAACAATGAAGAAAAACATTGAATATATATAAAAAAAGAGGCTAGGAACCTGAATCACTGTGTACTAAATCTCGTGAATCATGAATCGAGTTTGGCTGAAATGGGTCACGTGGCTCAACTCATACAAGTTTAAGCAAGGGTGCCGAGTAACGAGCAAACGACAAGAACCGAGACAATTTTTTTTCTGGTCAAAATGATTTGAGATCCGAATTCAATGAGTTCTGAGGTGGTCGAGAACAGAGGGACCACTGTACTATAAATATGTTATGTTAAAATGCTACAGTTTTCAATACATGTATTTATTTCAGTTTTAGTAGTTGTAAAGCAATTTCCCTTCTTCTTTTGTGCTTGTTGGTTTTCAACAAGTTAGCATTTGTGTAGTCATTTCAAATAACGCCTGCCTAACCTGCACAACCATATTACCTAACTCTGTCCCCTCATTTTGCAATATTTTCTTTTTCTTATACCTTTCCTTTCCACCCTACCAGTTGGTGGGCTATTATCTGGTACTGCAAAGTACTGCACTGTACTGTGAAAGCAATTCTCAAACATCCAGTAATTATGGTCACCTTTTCACACTAACTAGAATCAGTCTTTTTGTATACAAAATCAAGAGTCAGATGTGTGCTGCATGTAAGCAACAATTTACTACTGACTGTTCTATGCCAAGAGATAATGCTGGTAGATGGGCAGGTTGGAAAGAAGCCATTAGGGTGCACATGCCTTATCCAGAAGCTTGACTTTATAGAGTGTATGGTTCAAAGGGTTCATATGAACACCCATAGTTAGGGACAAAGTATAAATAACAGCAAGCCGAACAAATGTATTTCTTACAGATGGGGTGGTGAATATAATTTATGTGAACTAAGTGAACAGCATATTCTGGTGCAGTCTATTTTCATTGTAATGTCTGCTCAGCATGTTTATCAATGCATTTACTTAATATATTTGTAATTATATTCAGATATACTGCACATTTGTGAAAATGGTATAACCACTCTTCTTCCCACAGTGCATCTTGGCAGGCGTGCAGGAAGATGTGTTAATTTGGGAAGCGGCTGCCAGCTGCATGTAAAAGAGATGGGAAGATGGGAACACACAGTCTTGGTAAACATATGTTTATGGGGTACTTTCTATTGACATAATGATTACTTTAGTTTAATAATGCTACACCTTACTCCAACCCTAACCTTAACCTCAGTAACCTAAGGGAAAACTTTTGGCACTTTTTATCAAACAACAGTTGCAGGTTTTGTAAACAAGCAATTAAATTTGTGGGGACAAGCAAAATGTACCCAAAAGGTCAAGAATGTCAGATTTTCCAATTGTTTAGGGAACATATGGTCCCCACATGTATAACAAATACCTGGTCTCTTTCTCTCTCTAACACACACACACACACACACACACACAAACACACAAACACACACACACACACACACACACACACACACACACACACACACGCACACACACACACACCGAGGGACCAAAGCAAATAGCCTAAAAACTGCTTGGCAGCATTAACTTTAGTGTATTACAGGTGCTGAATAAAAACACAGAACAGCAACAGTATTACCAGTAATCCTCAGTCTTATCTGCAATTACAGAGTGCTAAACGTGGCTTCCTTTGCTTTCAGGGGTACACCTAACAAAGTGGCCAAATCCCGACAGCACCCCACTTCCAGTGCATGTGTATTTTGATGCTGCTGCTGCTGGTTCTCCAGGTGAATGGTGCACACGTACCTAACTGCTCATGTGATGTATATGAAAGTGGGACTCAATGGACCAGGGACGCTGAGAGAACGCTGAGAGAACGCTGAGAGAACGCTGAGAGAACGCTGAGAGAACGCTGAGAGAACGCTGAGAGAACGCTGAGAGAACTGACGCGAGGATTGCGAGGATCTGGCAACCCAGACTGATCCGCGGTTGCACAGAGGACGCGGTGTCGTAGTTGCTAGGAGATATTTACCTTTGATATTTTTTAATTCCCGCATCTGTATCATATATAATCGTATATATAGTAGGTTTTTACAACATCTTAATCATTTTATTCTCGTACCGGCGGATTATATATATATATATTTTTTGCCGCTAATCGTTATTTAGTAACTTTACAGGCATACCGGCTTGTGTTCGCAGTAGTTAGCCATTAGCTAATAACCAGAGTTGCGTCTTCGTCGCAGTAGTGTGTAGTTTTTAATAAAATTTTTTACAGTTTCTTTCCACTTTCTTTCTGAGACTTAGTTTTTTAGTGACGTTTTGTGTTGACTTAAGTGGCTGGGTGTAGGTAAAAGTAACACTTCTTAAAAATACGAACGCATAACATGCAAGACGAAAAGTAGGAAAACCCGGAGATCGAAACTATAACAGGGTGATCTTCACCGTCGGGCAATCCCGCGCCACAAGAAGCACCACCCGAGAGGGCGGCTGACAAGGGTAACCCAAGAGAGACAGAGGGACAATGAGGGAGTTTAGATTCACTAATATGTAAATTAACATGATAGCCACTTGCTGAAAAGGAGTCCTGCCTCTTCTGCTGTGCTTGTTCCCTGTGCTGAGTGTGGCATGTTTAGCTATTCTTTCTCCGTCATTAGTGTAAATTTTACTTGTGATAGGTGTAGGCTTGTAGCCAGTCTGACAGAGAAGATTGTAGTCTTAGAGGCGCGCATCCAGACATTAGAGAAAGCTAGTTCAGCTCCTAGTTTAGCAGATCTGGATGCCAGAGGTGAAGTTAGAGCCCCGGCAGAGTCCTCACAGCAGGGCAAGTGGGTGACGGTTCGGCGACGTAGTCGTAAGGCTAGTCCACGAGAGCACCACTCTTTACCTGTTCACGTGTCCAACAGATTTGCCCTCCTCAGTGAAACACCCACTGAGCAGCCTGTTGAAAGAGCTCTGGTCATAGGTGACTCTATTTTACGACACGTGAAACTTGCTACCCCTTTAGGGACACCAGCAGCTAGAGTTTTCTGTATCCCCGGAGCCAGAGTGCCGGACATTGTTACGAGTCTTAGTGAACTCGAGATCCGCAGATTCTCTAGGATAGTTATTCATGTAGGGGCTAATGATATACGCCTTCGTCAGTCAGAGGTTACTACGGCTAATTTTGTACAGGTGGTTAGCGTGATGAAGGCGATGTCCGATGCAGTAGTGTGCTTTGGCCCCATCCCAATGCGGAGAGGTGACCAAGCCTACAGCAGGTTATGGTCACTGAACTGCTGGCTGTGCAAGAGGTGCTCTGAAAACAACGTGGGCTATATAGACAACTGGACAGCCTTTGAGGGTAAGCCTGGTCTTTTAGGATGGGACGGTGTCCATCTCACTCAGGAGGGTGCTGCTCTCATCTCCTGCAACATCGCCCATAGTCTTATGGCCCGATTGGTTAGGGTCTGACTATCCAGAGCAGGGGTCAGGCAGCAGACAGACCGGCTTAACCAACTGTCTGCTGGTAGCCATGTACCGTCACCCAGAACCCACATTATCGAAACTGTGTCTGTTACCCGCATCTGCCCTAAACGTAAACGCTCTCAAAAAGTCTGTTTTAATAACCTCATTAGTATAAACACAGATAGCTGCTAAAGAAAGAACAACATTAGACTAAAACTAGGATTACTTAACATTAGATCACTTACAAACAAAGCAGTGATTGTTAATGAAATGATCACTGAAAACGTTTACATGCTCTCTGTCTCACTGAGACTTGGATTAGACCTGATGAATATTTAGCCTTAAATGAAGCCTCACCTCCTGGATGCAGTCATGCTAATCGCCCTCGTCCTAATGGTCGGGGGAGGCATAGCCACAATTTTTGACAAAGAGCTAGGTGTTACAACTAAATCCCATTACAGGGCTAATGAAATACTGATTCTTAATGTGACTGATCCATCATTATGGAAGTCAAAACCACACTCTTTTCAGCTTATCACTATTTACCTCCCTCCTGGTCCCTATTCAGAATTTCTTCAGGAATTTGCTAACTTTCTTTCCTGCTTACTACTGTCAACAGATAAGGCTTTAATTGTAGGTGATTTCAATATTCACTTTGACAATGAGCAGGATCCACTTATAATTGCTTTCGAGTCCATCTTAGAATCCATGGGTATCACTCAGAATGTGATGGGACCAACCCACCGCTGTAATCATACTTTAGATCTAATATTAACATTTGATATCAAAATAGATAACCTTGATGTTTTCCCCCAAAGTGATTCGATTTCAGATCACTATCTTTTAGTATTTGAGCTATCTCTAATAAATAAAATCCTTCTGCCTCGTTATCACACTAAGCACACTATCACATCTGCTACTCCAGCTGCGTTTATTAAAAACCTACCAGACTTAAAATTTAATACACCTATGGAGATAAATCATCTTGTGTAAATGAGCAATTAGAATGTGTGCTTCGCTCAACCCTGGACATGACTGCCCCTGCTAGGGTCAAACGTATTAGGGAAAAAAGGCTAGCACCATGGTATAATGACCACACCCCTACCTTAAAGCAAAGAACATGGCATTTAGAGCACAAGTGGAGACATAGTAAATTGGAGGTGTTTAAGCTTGCTTGGAGGGACAGCATGGCAGAGTATAAGCATGCCCTCACTAAAGCTAAGGCTGCATACACCTCTTAAATCATAGAGAAAAATAAGAATAATCCAAGATTTCTCTTTAATACAGTCTCCAAATTACCAAAAAAAACCACAGAAAGTGATTCTCACGTTCTGTGTAATTTTAACAGTAATGATTTCATGACTTTCTTTAATAATAAGATAGAAAACATTAGGCATAAAACTCAATGCTCATCACATCACCAAACTATTCAGCCACCTTCCAGATGCAGCACTAGTGAAGACATCAGTTTAATAATCTTTTACCCCAATTACTAATACTGAACTATCCGCACTGATCAGCTCGTCTAAGTCATCAACATGTTTATTAGATCCAATTCCTACACGTTCACTCAAACAAGTATTACCCAGTGTTATAGAGCCAGTGTTAGTTATTTTAAATTCATCCCTTACCTTTGGTTATGTGCCCAAATCCTTTAAGTGTGCCGTTATCAAACCACTGATTAAAAAAAGCCAATCCTGACCCTTGTGTGATATCTAATTCTAGACCAATTTCAAATCTACCATTTCTGTAAAAGATCTTAGAAAAAGCCGTCTATTAGCAGCTCTGCAGTTACCTCCAAAGGAAGGAAATTTATGAAACATTTCAGTCTGGCATCATAGTACTGAAACAGCATTAATTAGGGTACTAAATGACTTGTTAATGTCCTCAGATAAGGGATGTTTTTAATTTCTTGTTCTGTTAGATTTAAGTGCAGCATTTGACACTATAGATCATGATGTTTTACTAAATAGACTAGAAAATACTGTAGGTATTAAGGGATCAGCACTTTCTTGGTTTAAATCCTACTTAACTGACCGGTACCAGTTCATATAAATAATCTAAGGTCTAAGCTCTCAAAAGTGAAGTATGGCATGCCTCAGGGGTCAGTGCTTGGCCCGCTTTTATTCTCTCTGTACATGCTGCCACTAGACTCAGTTATTCGTAAACATGGCATTAGTTTCCACTGCTATGCAGATGATACACAGCTGTACATATCAGCCAAACCTAATGACAGCCTTACAATCAACAAAATTGAGGACTGTGTAAAGGAAATAAAAGATTGGATGTTATTTAATTTTCTCTTACTTAACTCAGATAAAACTGAGGTTCTATTAGTGGGACCCAAGGCTATGAGAGACAGGTTGGCTACATCTATCCTAAATCTAGGTGGCTCTCCAGTATTGCTCAGTCCGTCTGTAAAAAACTTAGGGGTCACATTTGATTCAGATCTCTCCTTTGATGCGCACATTAGCAGCATCACTCGAATTGCTATTTTTCAATTATGTAATATCGCTAAACTTAGAAATATCCTCTCTTTTAATGATGCAGAGAAACTTGTTCATGCGTTTATAACCTCAAGGTTGGATTACTGTTACTTACTGGATGCTCAAGTAAATCTATAAATAAACTTCAGTTAGTTCAAAATGCAGCTGCCTGGGTGCTAACTCGAACTAGAAAATTTGATCACATCACTACTATTCTATCATCACTACACTGGTTACCAGTCAAATTCCGCATAGATTACAAAATACTTCTTATAACTTATAAAGCTCTACATGGCCTGGCCCCACATTACCTGAGTGAACTCTTAGAGTTTTACAATCCAACTCGTCTACTTCATTCACAGCGTGCAGGACTTCTTTTAGTTCCTAGAATTAAAAAAGTCACAGCAGGGGGAAAGGCTTTCTCATACATGGCCCCCCAACTGTGGAATAAACTTCCCACTTTCGTTCAAGACTCAGACACTTTCCAAATTTTTAGGTCTAGGCTAAATACATACTTATTTACACAGGCTTTTCTCTAGATTTAGACCAGGATGCATGGCTTGGGTCACTGGGGCTGGAGTCTGGAGTCATGTCTGGCCTGCATGCCTTGTCCGTTAGCCGGGAGTGTCGAGTGGTCAGTCTGGCTGAACTGGGCTTCGGTCCTCGTGATCTTGACTCGTGCATCCTTGCCTTAGACTAAGGGCAGAGCTGGGGGTTCATAGTCAAAGAGTCTTATGGTGATCAGAAACATTGAGTTGCTGTCTTCTGCCTCCCGTGGGGTTGGCAATGTCTCATGTGATCCCTCTTGGCTGTGTTTTCTACCAGTTCTCCTCTTTCTAGCTATGCTGCTATAGCTAATGCTGCCAGGGTCTCATGCTACACATGGCATCAGTGATTGTTAATAGCATCAGTGATTGTTAATAGACCACTGTGCTCTTAATCAATAACTAATTACATTTTTATGTTTTCTCTCCGAGCTGTGTTTCGGCAGTTCAGAGTTCCGGCCCCACACATGATGTACACTCTGATGGAGCTCCATGTGCATTAATTCACATTTTATTCGACCATGACTCCCATGACTTTAGTTTCGCTCTTAGATTTATCATTCATACCCGGGCACTTAATGTCGATGTGCATACTTCACATTCTATTCGAACGTTGAACTCCATGACTTTAGTTCGCTCTTAGATTTATCATCATACCCCGGCCACTTAATGTCGATGTGCATACTTCACATTCTATTCGAACTTTGACTCCATGACTTTAGTTCGCTCTTAGATTTATCATCTACGCCGCCCAAGGAGGTTGGGTCCCTTTTTGAGTCTTGGTTCTCCCAAGGTTTCTTCCTAGAACTAGGGAGTTTTTCCTTGCCACTGTCGCCCTAGGCTCGCTCAATTTGGGATTGGACGTAGTTATTAGGAGATAATCTAAACTTGTAAAGTTGCTTTGAGACAATGCTCCATTGTAAAAAGCGCTATATAAATAAATCTGACTTGACTTGACTTGACCTTCTATGTGTATTATGTCTATTATTTGGAACCCTGCTTCTGTAAGGGTTGACAATACAATGATACTAAGCATGGCCAGTGGCTCTGATGAAGCTTACTGCTTAGTAAATTAGCCCAACATCCCACAGTATTTAGTTAATTTGGCAGCTGTGTCACTTTGCCCCTCTCTCCCTTTTTCCAAATAAGAAAACAACATGTGAGCTGAAAAACATTATGAGAAGAACCAACCACTGGCAAAAAAAGACAGTCCACTCCTCTGCACCCATATGGCATGTCACAAATCAGGCATTATAATGTGTGTATCCAGTGAAGCTATGGCAACCAGTAGTAAACTTAACATTGGTCACACTAATGACCACTCAGGTGTAAATGGAATGTGCCCCTGTGTGAGAATGATTAAAATGAATTTGCCTATTGTGAAATATTTTGGAAGAATAAATTCACTAGCTCATTGATCCTCCTAGAGTGCATAACCAAATCTACATGCAAACTCAAGGGTTCTAAAAACTTTGAATGAATATAGCATGCACCAGTGATGCCAGGGCAATTAATAACACCTTACAGCTCTTTCTGCATTTCGATTCCAACCACAAAATGTTGCCCAGCTGAACTATTTGGGGCTGAATTATTATTATGCATTGAAGATGTTTGCTAACTCGCAGTCCATAGCCAATTGCTTCTTATTCACAGCAGCGACTCTCTCCTCCGTTAGTTAGATGTCGCTGGGGAATCATTATCTGCGCTGACTCTTCATTTGGCATTGGATAGTTTCAGGGATCAGTGGTTATAAAACTGGTTATGGGACCTTTGTAGCAATGAAAAAGGGCTGCCGAAGACTCTGCAATCACACAGAAGAAGGTATGAGAGACACTAGCTCACGAGATGAAGGTCAAACCTGTTATCACTGCATCTTCATCTTTAGGGAATTATATATTATAAGACAAAACAACACATTTTACTGCAACCTCCATTAGTACTGCTGGCTGATTAAAAATAGAAACTATATATAGTTCCAGTTCCAGTGAGGACACAAAAAACCTTCTCACAGACTTCTAAGAGATTCATTAAGTAGATGGTCTTTGTTCCATGCCGCACTTCGCTGATTTTGAGCTGGGTCTTCAAAATCTTGACAACACATAAAAAGCCTCTCACAGAAAGTCCAGTCTTCCTGGGCTTCTCTCAGAGAGGCTCAGCCTTATTAGTAAAACTCAAATGAGCAAGGTTTGAGAAACATATTGAATATAAATTTCTATGCCTTTACTTTTTTTTTACAGAAATGTACTAGTTAATAACGTTAGATTGAGAAAAAAAATTAATAGCGAGCTCGTTTTCATGTAGGTTTAAAGTTGAAAGGAATTTGGATTGCATGATATTTACATTACAGTAATAATTGCTAGGCCTACTTTGGAATAAATATTTAATTTGTAAGAATGTGGGAAATTAACCTAAACCAGTGATTCATTTTCACTCCAAAGCAATGAAAATGTGTTTGAAGTATCTGAATGAAAATGAATGGCACACTTTTATTAAATTGATTGTTTAACTTTTTTAATGCAACAAAAATCTGAAATTGATTTGATTTACCATATTTGATAACCAACATTTAGTTAAAATGTGTAAGAATGAATCAGTTTTATAGTGTTTCACAGTAAATAACAAAAGTAACACTGTATATATAGAATAGTTAATACCATTGAACTTGTTCCTTAATGTAACTTTTGCAGCCTGAAAACACCCATATCTACTGATGGAGCAATATTTAAGAAGGTTAATAGACTGTAAATCTTCTGAGACATTAGCCCACCACCACAGTGACCTTCAAGTAATGGCAATGCCCTCCTGTGCCTGAGGGAAGGGAGGCCAGATGGCTGAATCATCCCCTGGTTCTGCAACAGCAACCCCTTTGGTTCATGCCAGCAAACTATTTGGAAGATATATCAGATGTGTCTTTCATCTAACCACAAGCACAATCTCCAGGAGTTCTCTCAAAACTAATTGAACTTTGACTGGGACTGGGTTATACAGTCAGATGATATACAGTGATGCTTGAAAGTTTGTGAACCCTTTAGAATTTTCTATATTTCTGCATAAATATGACCTAAATCATCAGATTTTCACACAAGTCCTAAAAGTAGATAAAGAGAACCCAGTTAAAAAAATGAGATAAAAATATTATACATGGTCTTTTATTTATTGAGGAAAATGATCCAATATTACATCTTAGTGTGTAGCAAAAGTATGTAAACCTTTGCTTTCAGTATCTGGTGTGACCCCCCTGTGCAGCAATAACTGTAACTAAACGTTTCCTGTAACTGTTGATCAGTCCTGCACACCGGCTTGGAGGAATTTTAGCCCATTCCTGCATACAGAATAGCTTCAACTCTGGGATGTTGGTGGGTTGGATAAGGTTCTTGTGCTGGAATGCAGTGTTTTCCTTTCTCCAAACATAACAACTCTTTTTTAATACAAATTCTTACATTTTGGTCTCATCCGTCCAGAAAACATTCTTCCAATAGCCTTCTGGCTTGTGCATGTGATCTTTAGCAAACTGCAGATGAACAGCAATGTTCTTTTTGGAGAGCAGTGGCTTTCACCTTGCAACCCTGCCACCATTGTTGTTCAGTGTTCTTCTGATGGTGGACTCATGAACATTAACATTAGCCAATGTGATCAAGGGCTTCAGTTGCTTAGAAGTTACCCTGGGGTCCTTTGTGACCTCGCCAACTATTACACACCTTGTTCTTGAAGTGATATTTGTTGGTCGACCACTCCTGGGGAGGGTAACAATGGTCTTGAATTTCCTCTATTTTTACACAATCTGTCTGACTGTGGATTGGTAGAGTCCAAACTCTTTAGAGATGGTTTTGTAACCTTTTCCAGCCTGAGGTCCTCAGAAATCTCCTTTGTTCGTGCCATGATACACTTCCACAAACGTGTTGTGAAGAGCAGACCTTGATAGATCCCTAAAATAAACAGGGTGCCCACTCACACCTGATTGTCATCCCATTGATTAAAAACAACTTACTCTAATTTCACCTTCAAATTATCTGCTATTCCTCAATAAATAAATGACCACATACAATATTTTTGTCTCATTTGTTTAACTGGGTTCTCTTTGTCTACTTTTAGGACTTGTGTGAAAATCTGATAAAATTCTAAAGGGTTCACAAATTTTCAAGCACCACTGTAAAGGCATAATTTATTTGAAAAACCAAGTATTTGTCTGTGTTGATGTTTTTCCTCCATATGTGCTGTTGTTTTTGCTCCATCAGTGAACATTATAGAATGCTAACTGATGTTATGTGTAACTTTGATGCATGGTTTTGTTTAAATTATTTTCTTTTCCATAACCCCTTTTAGTCACCCCTTTTTTCACAAAGGCTACCTATAGTGCTGAATCTGACAATGCTACAGTGGTTCTTGACCACCTCGTAACTCATCAAATTTGGTTTTCTACATGTTTGACTAGAAAAGTTTGAAGTTTTCTCATCGTTTGCTCATTACTCATTGCACTTACTTAAATTTGTATGAGTCGATCCACAACTGGAAAGTCGATTCATGATTCATGAATCACCATTCACAATTCAGTACACAGTGATTTAATGATTCAGGTTCACAACAGCCCTGAGAGAAGATCGGTATTTTTATCATGTTTTTTCTTTATTTTAACATATACATTATTGTATTCTTAGTGCAAATAACTCTCCATGGGTTCGAAAAAGGGTTGTCTATAAGACCACCTGGAAGCAAAACAGGAACTGAATGCTCCAGAAAACTGGCGGCAGTTAGTTTATCAGCTATGCTAGTGGCCAGAGTTCATCAATAGAGAAAGTCAATTACTCACTAAATTACATGAGATCTTTCAACACTTTATTATAAAATAAGCTTTGTGTTAATGATGTTGGCTAAACCAGCTGCTAGATTGCTCAGGCAGGGTATTTCTAGTGCCGATCCCAAGCCCGGATAAATGGTGAGGGTTGCGTCAGGAAGGGCATCCGGTGTAAAACATTTGCCAAATCTAGTATGCGAATTCATAATAATTTCACCATACCGGATCGGTCGCGGCCCGGGTTAACAACGACCGCCACCGGTACTGGTAGCAAACAGGGTACCAGCGGAAATTGGACTACTGTTTGCCGAAGACGAAGAGGAGGCAGGCGTGTGAGGAGACAGAGAGAAATCAGGAGGGGCCAGAATATAGCACTGAGGGTAGCAACCCTAAATGTAGGGACGATGACAGGGAAAGGTAGAGAGCTGGCTGATATGATGCAGAGGAGAAAGGTCGATGTTTTGTGTGTGCAGGAGACAAAGTGGAAG